>DWAO01004920.1:0-12261 GCA_018230605.1 Heliconius congener
TTTTCAATGTACAGAAACGACTTTTCTACAGATTTATTATAAGTATAGATTAGTTTAGTTAGTAGAAAGCGGCGTATTTATACTTATTTAGAAAACGTATAAAAATTTAAACGTAGCGGGACTCGAACGCGCGCCTTCTGGAAACCGACCAGGTGCTCTGACCACTAAGCTATACGTTCTTATCAAGCCACGTCGAAATTTTTTTACGCTTGTTTACAGCTTATTTATGTTGTTAGTTGTTGTGGCAGAAATTGTGTGACTTCGATTTCCACTCGGAGTAGTAATGAGTTATTTTCATTTTCACACTCTGGTAAAGATTTGTTTCGGCATAGGGAACCTAATATTAAGGCACATTGTTCCCCACTCTCCACCTAATTTTCAGGTCGAATGTCTCTAAGCTATATAACAATTTGATTTTTTTGTAAGTATGTATGTATGATTACGCCTAATATTCAATAATATTCAATCAATAACATTCAATCAATTTACTTAAAATTTTCACCAATTGCTTTGTTCTAGCTCAGCAAACCTGTTTAACAAACGGTTTATAAACAAAAATATCGTCATTTAAATGAGAATGACTCAAGACATGAGTATGCCTACAGATATATAGCAATCCATACTTATTTTATAAATTCTAAAATAACTCTGTCTGTCTGTCCGTGACGCAATTATGGTCAAACTGCTGATCCGATTGTTATAAAATTTAATATCTTCTATCTATCAGAGATCTTTGAGAGTCTTGGAGATGAACATGAGGGCTTTATTATTTTTAATATTAAGAATTTCCATTAGTTTCTTTTATATCAGACGTAGAGCAGGGGCGCAAAGTGTGACTGTAAGCGCGACATGTTGTGGGTTCGATTCCCAGTGGAGGAAATTAAATATTCATTTAAATTTATTCAGGACGTAAAGTTATCTTTGCCTACTCTGTTGTGTACGGGATACCGAGTGAAAATGTTTAATTAATTTTTTTTAATAATCCTATCGAAAACTGAAAATAATTTAGTACCTTTATTTAATGAATATTCGTAGAGTTTGAGCGGGTGAAGCCGCGCGGGTTCGCTAGTAATACATAAAACATTTTTTTAGCTTCATACTGAATTCCGTACAAAGCAGGGTAGGCAGAGGGAACCTAGTGTTAAGTTCCGTTTTTCCACTTCCGTTCCGTTCACTTTCTGTCAAATATTCGAGACATTGCGTAATGAGAGTCATAGTTCGGCACCTGTCCCTCTGCTTCATGTATTATAAATTGCCAGCCAGCTCTTAGTTAATCTGGAAAATCACTCATTGATTATTGACCGTGAATATAGCTTTCTCCAATATGGGCTTGGGCTGCGGCTATCGAAAGCAAGGGAGAAGGCCTAGGAGAAGTTAACTTAGACATGACGAAGGCCTTCAATCAAATATTACATGGGGCGCTCTTTGCATACTTCCACTTCCCGTAAGGTGGAAGTCAATTTCCCTTTTTCTTCCACAACATTTATCCAAGTGGATCGCCAGCTTTCTCACTAGGCTCAGCATCAAGACCAGTCGTGACGCAGGGGCACATACGCGCCCCTATACGCTCTGAAAACGACTGGTAGTGGGTTCGATCCCTACTCTATGAAATAAAATATTTGTGTAAATTTATATTTCCATTTCTTCTCTGGTGTAGAGGCTTGTCTTCGAAGACACACGACATTGAGTTCCACCACTTAATACGTAATACCTCCAAAATTCGGCGGAAAATGGGGAGCACCTTGCTGTATCCAGGATAGCAGTGACAGCGTGAAGCTGATTTATTTTAATTTTTTTTTAGTTATATAAAGTACATACCAAATAGTATTAGATTTAAGCGTAGATTTACATATGTCAAAAAGTTCGTTATCCCACTGTGCGACGCGAGTCCGCTGCGCCGTGCCAAGACAGTACAAACAAATATGATTTGTTAACTTGTAAAATATATCCAAACATTGTTTTATT
This sequence comes from Heliconius congener, assembly GCA_018230605.1. Taxonomy (NCBI): domain Eukaryota; kingdom Metazoa; phylum Arthropoda; class Insecta; order Lepidoptera; family Nymphalidae; genus Heliconius; species Heliconius congener. Next base: position 1,966 of record DWAO01004920.1, read on the forward strand.
ATAAATCTGGCGTCAGTCTGGTGGATTCTAAGAAATTATACGTTTTTTTCTAATTCAATTTATTTATATTGTAGTCGAGTATTGTATTTATATTGTAAAATATATACCACTTGACAAAATACAATTGAATTGAATATATGACGTATGTTGTGGCGTAATATGTGTAATTAGTTAAGAAACTATGTTTCTTATAAGTATTTCAAAGATAGATAAGAACTCCCATCATTACGTCCAAACACGTCAACATTTTTTACATATATTATGAGTAATTGCGTCCGATTTGAGTATTGTGTGCTGAATTTTATGTTACCTATATATATTTATTTTGTACTCATTTTCAAATATTTCGTATGAAATGAGTGAAATCTTTTTTTTTACACAAATCATGGTTTAATTAAAAAAAATGCCCTTCAAGTCCCACCATGCAATGCCTTCAAAAAAGATCCAAAGTCATAACTGACCATTAAATATTTTCTAAATCAACGCCAGCAGAAGAACAATAAAAAAGTAATGAACTAATAAAAAACAGTAAATTTAATTTGCGTATGTCATTTAGAGCGTCTTATTTCCGCTTTAAAATTAACGCCACTTTTCTTAGAAGAAATTAAATATGTGAAGCTCGTTAAGCATTTTAATGAGATAATCACGTTGTGTGCGAACATTTGCAAGTAATTTAGAGAATTTGCTTAGTACATCAACACAATTAATATTCTGAAAATAAACAAAAGAGCCCACTCCCTTACATAATATCAAAAATTAAAGCGTACATGATATGATTCAAAATTTGTTTTATTTCTCATAAGAAAAGGCATGAAGCATTACAAACTTATATTTGTAGTTCATTTCATATCAAACGAATGGATAACTCCCGCAAACTTAAGTTTACCAACTTTATACGTACGAAAGTACGTATAATTGTGGGATTATACTAAATTATGAAATTTGGTGAGAAGTGAGAACTTGGTATAGGTACAAATAGAGGATATGAACATTCGATAGGCGAGTCTAACCCGCACTTGACCGGGTTTATTAGTCGGTTGTGGATTCGGTCCCCACTCGAGGAAATGAAATATATATTTATATATATTTATTCACATTTATATTTTCATTTCTTTGCTCTGGAGTCGAGGTAAAGCGCGGCGTTGAGTTCCACCGCTCAACACACAATGCCTCCAGAATTAAAGAAAAAAAGTTATAAAAATTTACTGTATTTTTAAAAATGCTACAATTTTGTCTCATATTCACTTATTACCTACAGGTGGATTTGAAGTTCCTATAGTGAAACATTTCGTACGATCGTCGGAACTCCCGTCATTTTCTGAAATATCTTTCCTTCTTAGAACAAGAACTTTAACTTTAAAGGAAATAGGATATCTTTTAATGATATTCTATTGTAAGGTGTAATTGATAAATGTATATATATTTTAAATGATGATTTTTTTTCTTATTTTATATTTTAATGTTATTTTGAGTATTGTTTTCTTAATAAGTAGTTTATTTTCTCTCAAAGAGGAAAGTAAACCTTTTTTTTTTAATATTTTTTAATTGACCTTCAGGCCTTTCTAAGTAGATACCCTAAAATAGTAGATTTTTTTTATATTTAGCTATATATTAATATTTCACAAAATAATTATATTTTAAGTAACGTGCTAAATAAGAAATTAAATAAAATTAGCTTTATTATAGTTTCATTACTAAAGTATAATCACATTTTGACTGTATTGAGGTGAACAGAAACAGAAACAGTTTTAATATAAAACTGTTGTTATGTTTTAACAAAAATAATCAAAAGCTACTCGGTGAGTGATTTACTATTTACTACATACATACGTATTCGATGTTGTGACAAATATTTATATTTTAAAGTCAAAAATAAATTCTGCTCTAAAAAAATGAAACTTAGTATTTGTGATTATCCTATAGCGAAGCTCAAAAGTAGAGTTATGTTTTAGGCGCGTATGTTAGTATATAAATAGCATTCTCTCTTGCCAGACGATAATTCTTAGTAATTATCTTTGGGTAGCGGAAATTTGTAAAAATCTCCCTACAGGCTTAGTATTTACTTTACTTCAAAAGATACGGAAGCTTGATGGAGACGGCAAGACGTAGAAGATCTAAGAAACAGGGTGTGCTTTCTCCGAAATATTATAAGTTAATTTAATTTCTCCCTCCTCAGACATATTTTTGGCAGCATTGAACAAAAAGATTGCAAAATAAAACCGACTCGGCAAAGTCAGTAAAGGCTTTGTATCTTCGAGCGTTCGTGATTTCGTGCCAAAAAATATTTAACGTAGACTAATCTTTGTTTTTTGGTATAAATATATGTCACGATTTACTGTTCAAAAGACACTTCGTGTTGAATGGTGGGTCATAATGCCATTCTTTATCTCGCCAAAGCGAGGGATGTGGAAATATTGCATTACGAGTAGATCGTTCACGCTGCTTCACGCTGTATCCCGTATACAGCAGGGTGGGCACAGGGAACCTAGTATTAAGGCACTCCGTTGTTCATTTTCCGCTGAATTCAGAATACATTGTGTGTTGGGAGGCGGAATTCAGTACTGAATATATTCATTGCATTAAAGAGTATCATTTTTTTTTTTGATTTCGCGGTGCATACAGCAGATGGAACCTCCTGTTAAGACTCTCCGTGCTCAGTGTGTAATATAAAAGTTTATAAAATAATATCTACATAAAGTTTATTAAATAATATATATCTATACTACGTTCCATTTTATTTTCTTTGGGTTTTCTTTATTGAGCATTTCTTTGTAAAAAAACATAATATAAACATATTGATGCGAATACTTTTAGTATAATAACTCCTTGGATAATACATTAGTGATATCAATACATTCCATTTATATAAAATACTTTTAAGGATGATGAGGCCGACGTGGCGCGGGGGCTCAAGGGTATGATTGTAACATGACGGTTGTTGGTACGTTCGACGTTACACGCTCGAGGAAATTCAATATTTAATATTTCTCTAAAGAGGCGAATCGCGGCCGTTCAGTTACGCCACTAAATAAAGATCGGCGGACTGTCGGAAACGAAAGTGTTAACACCACGAATGGGTCGTAACATATATCACTGGTTACGTGTGCGCTACTATGTGCGGGATACAACATGAAGCTAAAAAAATTATAAGAAAAAAAATTTATAAGGAATCCTATATCACACTGTATTTTTCACTTGCCGACCAATGTGCAGATATTGGGTTGAGTGGCCGAATTAAACGCCGTGACTGGTTTAGCTATACTTAAGAAACACATAGTAACTAACATACCTAATTAAATATGAATAATTCCCCGATGTTCTTTGTGAACGTAATATTGCGTGTACAGTCAAATATATCGAAACTATGTCAAGAAATACATATTTTTATAATATCTCATACAAAACACTCCTACATTACCGACTCGCGGTTTCGAACAAAAAATGGATATTACATTCATGTCATTGTAGTTTACGAATCCGATATATTTTCTTTTTCGTTTCAATTCTTTTTGATGTATTAATAAATTTGCCTAAGTATATTTTTTCGACAAAAAGCGAATGTATGTGTATGAGAGCAGTAAATTAAAAGAAAATAAGTTTTGTATGTGATGCCCTCGTCTGCCGATATCTGATTGTTAAACCGACGGTTGTGAGTTCGATTCCCTATCGGGGGAACAAATTAATTTCATTTTAAATTGAAATAATTCATAAGACAAGATATGACGTTGAGTTGTATCACTTCAAACACAATGTCTCGCAAGAAAAGTGTACAAAAGTGGTAAATGTGTAAGAAAGTAGAGAAACTGGTTGGGTGAACAGTAGGTTCTCCAAACAAATTGATATAATCTCCACCTCTAGTCTAAACAAGAAATATTTATCTACAGATTTTCAATCTATTACTACTGCGTTCATTTTTATCACATCTTCGCAATATTGCTTGTAATTAGATTGTTTTTATATCCATCCCAATTAACTACCATGAAAAATTTCCTGAGGGTAAAAAATAACAAAATACACAGCAATTTTTCAATCAAGAGGTTCCCACAACCGCAAACAGAACCGTTATTTTATTTAATCAGTTGAATCGAGTTATAATTTTATTATGCCAGCACAATAATATTAATATTCAATCAGTCTTCATTCGCTTTACCACTGTAATGGAATTAATGGAGTTACTTTACATTAATTAAGAACAGGAAGATAATGAAATGGTGCGAACGTTTGGAAGATTCATTTGATTCCGTTACGTTTCCATTGGTTGGATAAAAAAAACAGTTTTACCAACTTAATAAAAAGTTGGACACTGCATGTGGATTGAGTGTTTAAAAGATATTTCGATTGAAGATTTTCTTCGTCTGTCATATTTTGTTAGTATTAAAAAAACCAGAGTTAGACTGTAAGATTTTGTTCTAATTTCAGATTTTATGTCAACGGGAAGTTGATAAATTCAAGTGGTATATGCACTCATTTTGTATAAAATAAAACACAAATATACGCTCAATAGATATTCGGATAATATTTTTTATTTGTATTGTAAGTTTTCATTTTGCGCCAATTTTCATAACCGTAAATCCACGGGAATACGGCTCGTATCTTTTGATTGCATTGAATTAGATGTTTATTTTTTCTGTGCTCCAAGAGATTTTTTTTCTATTTTCTAAATCTACGAACGTTGATTATATACAATTTTGCAATATCTACGTCCATATCTGTTTTTAGATTTACCTTCAGTTCTGTGTTGTTTTCTAGATATTCTGTGTGTGTGGTCTGAGGTTTTATCCAGACAGGATTCAATATCAAGATTGGCCGTGAATATATAGATCTGTGAATGTGTGTGATAGAAAATTAGGTCTGTGAATCCCTTAATAATGAAGAAGTGTAGTAGATCGGGAAGCTTGTCTCTTCATATTAGTTGGCCAATATGTTCACTTTCACTTGTTGAGAGGGCTGTTAATGGTGAGTGGTGAGTTGGGATCCCCAATGACTGTGTTTACTATTTCAATCTCCACCGCAGATATCTCCTTTCCAGGTCTTCAAAATATTTTTTAAATGTTTATTCTTATATTGTAAATTTAGCTGGACGATAAATAGCACTTACATTCTTTATTTTCTTTATTTTCAATTGTAATTGTAATGCTTGCAAGTAATCTTTCCGGACCTGACTGTGGGTGTAATGTTTAATTTTTTTTTTTATAAATAAGGCAGTGCCACCATCACAAGTGCCATCCGGATGAGTTTCTCATATAAGCGGAAGTTCCATTTTATTGGCCTGAAGTATAAGTATAATATATTAAGTTCTTTCTTTATGAGAGTTAATCAATTCGCATTCCATGCTCCCATTCTTAAAAAAGTCACTATTTCTTACAGATTATTGACATTATGAGGTATATCAGTGTCCCCATTTATTGGATCAATATCACTTTTTTTTTTGTTTTGTGAATATTTCTAGTAGTATGTTATCATATGACAACTGTTGCTGCTGTGTGGATTTGGTTGTATTTTTGAGCTACCTGAGCTAAATTAAATCCTGAGGACTCCAAGTTTTTATGTTCACTTCTTCCTTCAGAATTATCACCTGGCTCTGCTATCAATGCCATATCGATCAATGTGGTTGTTGTTAAGGTCCATGTATTAACGGCATCCAGTTATCACTGTTTAGTCTAGGTGAATTAGTTTGCTTTTGCTTTACAAACGGACAACCAAGTGATCTTACAAGAATTTGGTTTTTTTTGTGAGGTATGAAACCCTAAAAAAGAGATTGATTAAGAAATAAAAATTAATAATTATAAAATAACACGCACGCAAAACTTGGCGGAAAGTCGGGAATGGAGTCTCATAATGGAAGCTTCTGTGTGAATACCTTCCTAAACGAGTATGTGTCATATAGTGTGATTTTATTTATTTTAATTTGAAAATTTCTTATAATAACTGAATAAACTATACAAATAAATATTATTTATGTAATAAAATAAATATTATCTTAAATAATTTTATAGCGCTATTAAAAGGAATTTTCTAACGCTTACTCAGGCGAAAATAATCCACGAATTTCATGGAAAGCCCAATTATGTTGACTTCGCTTTTTCTAACGAGACAAAATACAAGTAACGAGGAACAAAATGGATGAGGATCTGCTTCGCTAAGACTGTAGAGCTAGATGGTAAAGAATATTTCAAAAAAGAAAAATATTTTTATAGATAATGTTTGGAAAATAATGTACAACCATTTTAAAGATAGTGTTCAGATAAAAAATATTAGAGATAAGTTCAAATTTTAGATTATTCCGGAGTAATGTATAACTTATTTTTTAATTTAAAAGTTAAAGTTAAAAAACCGAAATTTAGCTCATTGTTCTTCTAGAAATTTTTTTAAAACTTTCCAAAACAGCGAGGTAATTTATTTGCTTAGTGCTTGGTATTATTTGGAGAACAATTTATATGAAATTATAGAAATTAATACTAATTCTTCGTTCTTGAAAACAAAAAGTTAATAGATTGTAGTAAAAAAAATCGTTTCTGATATGATCTATACGTGTAAAAATACTTTTTTTTATAAATGAAAGCATGTAGAAATAATGACTGACCTGAAGAAGACACACTGACAGATTAATGCACTCTTAATGTACTCAGCGCTATTGCAACACATTAAATATTCTATCTTAAAGACGACCCTCATTATCTTTACTTAGCTTGTTAAAATATTAATAGTTCGAAACGAGACGAAGAGATAAGACAGAGATTTCGGTATTCCTTTTGTGAATTAAATAGAATTTATATACTTATGTATAAGCCTCGAGTGTTGATTACAGATATTTTGAATTTTTAAGATCTACCTTTATTCCGCGAAACAAGATGGAGAAAACTTAGTGTCAAGACATTTCATAGTATACTTTCCGACTACATCCTGGATATTGAATAAGCAGAATTTAATGGTTCGCTTTATCCTGATCACTTCAGAAAAAGAAAATATTTAATTCTCCAGCTTTGGCATTGATTGTCACAATCACACACTGCTACGATTTTTTTATTAATTTACTTTTAGCTTATCGCTATACCCCGCAAACGGTAGGCAGAGGGAACGTGGAAACCGCTGCTAAGACACCGTTCCCCATTTATCGCCGAATTCTTAAGGCATAGCCTATTTAGTTGCAGAACTCAAAGCCACGTTTTGCCTCGCTACTAGAGTGAGAAAATGAAGATATTACATAATTATTTTACTTTCGCGTGTGGGAACCAAACACACGACCGTAGCGTTTACAGTCGAACGCTTTTTCTCCTGCGCCACGACGGCATCAATTAAAAGTAGAATTTAATCATAATATTTTTGTTGTGGTTAAATTATGAGTTTCAAATATTATCTTTAGTGGAAATCAAACATGCTAGCTTATTCACTCAATATGGACGAAAATCTAGCGTTATTTACTTGTAAATCCGTTTGTCAGTCCAGCTATAAGCTCCTCTGCCCTGACATCGCCGCCCGTCGTAGTAATCCAACGGTAATGCCGACGTCTTGAGTGCGTTCTTCAACATAGTAGATAGCTTGTCTTTTTAGTTGATATTTTTATATGGTTCTTGGATTTGGATTTGTTTGTGACAAATTTTGTAAGCATTTAAATTTTGTCACAGTAACTTTCATAAATAAATTATTTCGTAATTTTCACTCTCATTACTCTGTAAATTGAAACTTCTAGAGACATAAAGAAAAAAGTATATTCTATACACATAATATTCACAGCGACTACCTAAGTTCTTTATTTCCAAAATCCCAGCCAGTAATAAATAATTGAGAGACGGGCTTACTTCTCGGTCATCTCTTGTGATGCGTTAGTGTGAATTATTGCTTTGTCTACGACTCGACTGTCTTTTATCCTCACACATTTTCCTTTACATTATTTTTCCAACATTTCATTTTATTTAGAGATAATAGCAGAATCTATTTTATAGAAATAAAGTTAAGAGTAAATAATTTATTATCACACACACATACCGTTAAAATTAAAATTAGGGTTACAATTATTTTTAGAGGGAACCTAGTGTTAAAATACTCCGTTCCTCGCATTGCGTGTTGAGTGGCGGAAATTAACGCCGCGCTTTATCTCGACACCAGAGCGAAGAAATGAAAATATAAATTTAAGTACATATTTTATTTCCTTGAGTGGGGATCGAAACTACAACCAGTCGATATTACAGTCACACTTTGTGCCCCTGCGCCACGACTAGTCTCGTTACTTTTATTCATTTGACTAAAAAAATCCTTGTTTACAATTGGTAGGCAGTAATTCTTAAGACACTGTGTTTTTCACTTTTCATATAATTTTAGACATATTAAATATTGAGTTTTATCATTTTATTTTGTCAGTTTGTCTTGTTACAAAAATTAAAATGAAAATAATTCATTTTATTGAGTGGGAATCGAACCCAGAGCCGCCACGCATACAATCAGATACTCCATAAAATACTTTACTAATGAACGATAAAAGAAAAACTTATGGTAGTAGCAAAAAACAAACATTTTAAAAGACTTTATAAAAACTTGTCGTTGAAAATAAATACGCTTATACAGCCGTTTTCTTATTTAACTTTATTCATCTTGAAGGAAGTTAACTCAATTTTAAGAGTTCTTACTCTGTCATTAGAACTTGCCGGCTATCTGCAGGTAGCTAACAACATTAGAACAGATCATTTTGTTAAAAAAAAATATCAAATATTAGGATATACAAGATACAAGGTACGCTATTACAAAATACAAGGTCTTCTTCCTCCTGAAGAAGACCTTCTGTTTTTCAGCATCTTACTGTAAATCCAGTGATTGTAGGTTCGATTTCAGCTTGGAGAAAGGATTATATTTAAATTATTTTCGTTTTTATAACCAATTGTATCTTTCTCCAAATTTACAGAAATATTTCTCTAAAATTCTTTGAACTTTATGTAATGGAATTTAAGTAAGCAAAAAAGGTATAACTAAAAAGTTAAAGGCTGCAACTTCCAACTGCTTGTGGGTTCGATCCCCATTCGAGGAAATGAAATATTTATTTCAATTTATATTTTCATTACGTCGCTCTGGTGTGCAAAGTAGTATGCAAAGCGCGGCGTTGAGTTCCGCTACAACACGCAATGCCTTCAAACTTCGGCGGAAAGTGGGGCACGGAGTGGCTTAACACTAGGTACTCTAGTGAGGGGGAACTTCCCCTGCTGTGTGCGGCATACAGTGTGAAACTGATTAATTTAGAAAAAAAAAGGCTTAAATATAAACATTTTGCTTACTGTATTTTGAATTCATAATTATTTTATAAAAATATGCCACATAATACCCTTGTTATGATGAAATGTGAATTAAGTCATTTGTTTTTAGTATAAGGCAGATTAAGATAAAATAAAGAACATATCGTTTCAAAAATACACGTTTCTTCAAAAAGTGCTACAATTGCTACAGAATGTATTCGGAGCTATAAATTATAAGTGCATCAAGTTGATTGATTCACCAGTAACCTTTGTAGAATTCCATTATTCAGGTCCTGGCTCTATTATATTGAGTATTTTTGTTTGTGACAAAATTCAAGGCATATGGGTCACCTGATGTTAAGTGATCAACATCCAAATCGAGGTAATTAAAACCTTTAAAATATATTTTTTTATAATATTAAAACTTTTAAAATATATTTTTTTATCCACAATCATCACAAATTAATTACTTTTCAAATATTAGTGCTGAAAATTAATTTAATTTGTAATGAATAATATAATTACATATTTCATCATTATGATACAAAATGGAAGTGACGCTGCCTGAAAAACCAATACCAAAGCAATTAATCCAACAGTCAATTCCACTTAATAATATAAAATAAAATAATTAAGAATTGTGTATGACACATGACTGACATTGCACTGTGCTTATGTCCTCGGATGTAGTGGTTTATAGGCCTATAGCCTTCCTTGATTACTACTTCGAACAACTTAGTAGTTCTTAATATTAGAGCATTCACCTAAACAAAGTATACAATAAAAAAACAATATAATAAAGCTTACTTTATCTTTATTATATTGTTATTATGTTAATATTAGTATAGAATGTATTTAAAACATCTAAAGACACTATCGTGTCGAGAGGCCGGTCGTGGCGCAGCGGCACGAAGTGTGACTGTAAAACCGACTGGTTGTTTTTATTTTAACCCTGCATTTTATGCATGTACAGCCATACACTGTCCTCCTGAGCTATAATAGTGTCTTTAAAATTAAAAATAAAAATCAGCTTCACGCTGTATCCCGCACACAGCAGGGTAGGCAGAGAGAACCT
>DWAO01004921.1:0-12260 GCA_018230605.1 Heliconius congener
TTTATTTTATCAAATAAACCTTCAAATTATCTCTATATACAACGAACATTACATTTAAAACACAATTTAGTGTACTTATAAATGGTACTGGAGGTCGTTAATTTTTATCCAGCAAATAGCCAGCAACGGGAGCCTGGGAACTTAGTGTTAAGACACATCCATTGCCCACTTTCCACTGAATTCAGGAGACATTGCGTGTTGATTGGCAAAGTTCAACGCCGCGCTTTTCACCAGAGCGAAGATATAAAAATATGACATATTTAAAACATCCTCGAGGAAGAATCTCACAACATGTCACGTTTATAGTCGCACGCTTGTGCCCCTGCACCACGACTGCAACCTATTCATTTTTGAAAATAGTGCCCGTGTCAATTCTGACAGCAAGTATAGTGGGGTTACTTCGAAATGATTAACGACATGTGATATAGTCTATGGCCTTCCTCAATAAATGGACTGTTCTACACAAACACAGGTCAGAGGCCTGTCGTGTCGCAGTGGCACAATATGCAATTGTAAACATGACAGGGTGTGGGTTCGATTCGACTCCAGAAAATGATATATTTAATTATAATAAATAAATTTCCACGCTCTGGCAAGCCACTCAACACGCAGTGTCTCCAGAATTCGGCAGAAAGTGGGGAACGGAATGGACATGGACAATGGGGGATGAGTGGAAACGGAACGTGTCGACGATTATCGTCAGACTAGGCCCCTAGCTTCTCTCTGCTTACCCTGCTCTATGTGCTAAAAGAGGTATAGAACTATAGATTTCAGCAATCCATTCATTTGACGTCCAGACGCTTTGCTCGCTTTCACTCACTTTCTATTAACACAGATGTTTTATTTTTATTGCATTTATTGTATGAAATTGTATGTTTATATTTTTACTTTATTTGGTAGTTATTATTTTCTCTTTTAAAAACTTTTCGATTACGTAGGACAATTGTGACTTCGAATATAATTCATCTGCTATGCTTCTCCTCGGTTTTTTCCCCACATATAAGTAAGTGTTAAGACACTCTGTTTCCAACGCATCGTAAAATTTTCGATAAATTGCATTGGATGAATAGCGGAACTCAACGTTGTGGTTTCTCGTGTTACCAATTCGAGAAATAAAAATAGTTAATTTCCCCGAGTGGGAATTAAACTTACAACCGTCGTGTTTAAAGTCTGTTACGCTGCGAAGTGAGTGCCTTAATAATTTTAAATACTAATTTATCAACTCTGAGAGCGGCATTAAATCTTTTTATACAAAATAATCGCAACCTGAATGTTATTTATTTGATTCACGTGTAAATAACAAAAAGTGTATCCACCTGTGAGAGCCGGTTTTTGGTCACAAATGGCAAACGCGGCCGGTTCTTGCTATTAATCTTATGCTTGTGATTGTGACATAATCTAATCTTGTTTAACTTGCCCGTTGATATGATGACTATAATGAATATTTGTACCGGTAATGGAGTGACTTAACACTAGGTTCCCTCTGCCTACACTGCTTAAAATACGCGAGAAACAGAAAAAATAAAAAGGATTTTTTAAGCGGTGCAGCAAAAAAAAATATTATTTATTATAAATGTGTAAGTCAATTTAATGATTTTTAGTGTTTGGCGCCAATTTAAATTTGATGCGTGGTTTTTTTTCGTATCTCTAACGCAACGTGTAACTATGTAAAGCCTATGTGTAGTGTTGAGCTATATTTTTTTTTAGAATGCGCCACATAATTATAATAATGGATAATTATTAAGACGGAATTTTAACAATTTATTTTTTTAGTTTTTTTATTTTTTTTATTCGATATAGATTGTCGCTTTTACTTCTGTGAACATTAGATTACATAAAATAGTTTCATAAAAAAGAATATTTTTCAAGTTAAGATAAATTAGTGTTTTATACAATTATTGCTTTTATGAATGAAAAAAGTAATAAGTTTTATCGGATAGTAAGCTATCGATCTATTTGTTTCTAATGTGAGAATGTCGGTCACGTAGCTCGTGTGGCGCGAGTCTGCCGCGACGCGCGCCGACGACGCCCGACCTCGTCCGAGCGGCTGACAGCTCGTCACTCGTCCGTCACCGCCACACTATGTACCCAATTACATAGTGCAGTGTACGTGGCCTACCTATCCACTGCACGCAAAATTCGGAATAAATCGATCATATTTACAGTTAGTACGCTGCAACAATTAATATAAAATCGATTCCGCGTTATCTACGCACCCGGGTGCACTGTCGTCGCGGTCGCGTCGCGCTCCGGACGCCCCAACACGCGACTATCGTCCCATTCGCGATGTACTTAAGATTTATATTGTTTAGACTTTGTTTCGTTTAACTCCGCGTCTTCTAACTGAGTGTCAGCTTGCTTTACGTGGTCTATTCGAGTTTTCTCACACGTGTGTCTACTGTTTACGTGCCACGGCTAGAGTCAATGACACTCCGCATGACACACATTCGGAGAGTGACGGCTTGCCAACACGCTCGGTTTTTTCGCAAGCCCAACACTATAAGTAACATCTTATCAAGGCGTTTGTTGTTTTTTTTGTCTGTGATATTCCATTGTTTTATTATCAGATTATCTCAGTGAAAAGCGAATTTTCCTCGGTCTCGAATGGTTTTTACCAGTTTTTAGTTTGTATTATTTTATTTGACGTCGGCAATATCTTTTTTTTATTTGTGTTGTGATGCCGGTGCGTGCGGGATAAGCTGTCTGTGTCGTACGTAGATTTTCGATTTGCGTTTAATAAAAATAATATAAATGTTAAAAATATATTTAATGCATATGGAAAATTTAGAAGCTGGTATAATAATTCCACATGTAAATGTTTTAGATTATATTTGCCATTTTATTCAATGACATTTTTTCGCGCGCGCCAAAATTCCGCTCGAACATTTTAGTGGCTATTTGGCGTTCCTATTGATTTATTTTCGCGTGTCACGGACGTCACAGGTGACGTCGGCTGAAACAATGTCCCCTTTCAGAGTGAAATTCTTCTTATTGTTTAAAAAACGTATGCAACCAACTGTTGCTTGCAACTTTACTAGCTTTCTAATAACTTTTTGTTTTTTTTATAATAGATAGATAATACATAATAAAGAGCTATAACTTTAATATTGAATCAACGAGAGCCGAAGTAATGTTAGTTTTTAGTTTACACGTGAAAATTTTCACGGACACATCTCATTTATTTATAGTTTGTTCCGTACGTCGTAGCTCATATACCTACGTTTCGTAGAGGAATGCTATGTAATATATTATATATACTCAGTATTCTGTAGTGTTGTGTATACGGTGGCTGTTCGGCTGTATGTGTGCACGCTATGTGCTAAGATACAGTAAAAAGTATGGCGCGAGCGCACGGTGCGGCAACGTCGCACGGCCGCGGTGAAAACAATGCCTTTTATTACTTTATTTAGATTTTAGTATTTTTTCTTTTCGTATTTTTTTATTTTGATATTGTATTAGAATGTAAGATTCTTTATTATGTATATTTACGGTTTTATTAATTTGTTTCAAAATAATAGATTTTGCAAAAATTTTGTCTATGTATATATAATTTTATATGTATTTTATATGTATATATAATTTAATAATAAAAATATTTTTCCTATGCATAGATGCAACGTAAAATAGTAAAACAAAACTAAAATTACCGGTGTTATAAAAAATAGTAACCGAGGTTGACCTTTCGAAGCTTACTAGCGCGGCCAGCTGACGCGGCGTTGTCGCACTTCCTCACGAAACAAATGATTCAGCCTTATCGCCTCTAACTCGACTTGATAAAGTTGAAAATCACATAAATATCGATTTATATAAGGCGCTTAGGACGTTCTAGGTACAACAGTAGACACTTCCCGCGCGAAAAATTCGAATAGGTTTTTATCAGTCTCATTCGGCTTGTGGATTTAGACGGTTTTATGTAGTTTTTTTCTTTTCTATATATATTATTTTAAATTCTAGCCAGTGTCAGTCTGCGTTTATTCCTGACGAGGCATTTATGGAAAACTATTTATAATATTACAGTAAATTATAAAATTACATTATATATTTATTTACACAGTGATAGTGCAAGTGATGTGTCAAAGTGCAATATAAAAAGTGAAACCAAAGTGTCCAAATAACTATTTATTTATTTATTTACAAATGTAAATTAATTAAACTCGAAGTTATAATATAGTTCCTTTATACCAAAAAATTTAAAAGTGAATACCAGTGACTATATAAACATATATAAAAAAAGAACTCACAAAAAAGAGAATTTCGCGTCAATCAATTCATTCGTAAGCAAGATGTCGAGGTGACAAGGTGGCCTACATGCCAGTAGCGCTGGGCTCGCTCGGCGGCGAGGGCGAGTACCGCGAGTACCATCACCTCTCGCCGCATCCCCCTTCCCACCATGTCCACGCCCACGCCCATCCCCACCAGATACAGTACCATGAGTACCCGCCGCCGATGTACCAAATGCCGGATCCTTATTTTAGGTAATTTTGAAAAAAAATTATAATCTAGTTCTTCGGTTTCCGTGTGGAAATTTCAATCAATTGTAAATATGTATTATTCTAAATTTCAGCTTTTTACGATGTATTAGTTTGTAAGTAGCGATGGTTACGTCTGTGCGTTGTCTGTCAGTCACACAATTATGGAAGAATTTGATCTATAACTAGCGACCCAAACACGGCTTCGCCCCCTTAAGCTTATATTCTATACAAATTATACAAAATGCTTACATAAATAGACGTATACCTACATATATTACTGTACAGTTTCTTCAAATCGAATCCGTTTTGTAGTTTTTGCGTAAAAGGGGAACAATATACTTACAATCTTTCACATTTATTGTTTTAGTCGTAGAATAGTAGGATTTCGTTTTCCTATATACTGTATGGAGTAGGCAGAGAGAATCCGGGAATCTAGTGTCAAGACACTCCCAATCCGATTAAGATACATCCGTTCCCCACTTTCCGCCGAATCCTTGAGGCATTGCGTGTTGAATGGCGGAACACAACGCCGCTCATTGCCTCGTTACCAGACCGCAGAAATAAAAATATTAAATATTCCATTTCCGAGTGTCGTACGCTTGTGCCCCTGCGTCACGATGGCTTCATTTACGTTATATAGAATCCATCCATCCATCCACTTTCCACCGGCACTACTCATAACAACTAAATGCAAAATGTCACAAACTTGCCAATCAATTGAATCCGCAACTTCCGCCACAATTCCGTACAAACGACGAACGATCATTTACCACAGTCAAACGCACAGGAAATGTAATTGTATAGTATTTAAGTTAAACTACAATATGCGAAGACTCGTTTATTATTGTTGAAGGTCGACAGTTAGTTTCTCTACAATTGTTTTTAGTTTATAATTTTACTGCTGTATTCGGAGATGTGGATTAGCTGACTGTAACCGTGATGAATGTGGTTTCGATTCCTTTTCGGGGGAATAAGTTATTTTCATTTCCTTGCTGAGTGTCACGAAAATTAATCAGACTGTGGGGAACAAAGTGTCTTAACACTAGGATCTCTCCGCCTATCCTGATATATTATGAAGCTAGTTTATTTATTTCCTATGTCATCAAATTAGTATAGCATACAGTTTTAATGAATTTCAGTACGACTAACAGTGCTTTGTCGGGTCTTCTTTTTAATTAAGTTAATCAATTTGTCAATCAAAATATTATTTTTCTTTTTTTATCGTGACGCTGTAACCCACACATATCAGGATAGGCAGACAAAATCTCGTAACCTAGTGTTAGGACACTCCGTTCTTATTAGGACACTTCCGTTCCCCAGTTTCTGTGTGGAAAATCCCGTAATTTTATGTTACGTCGGAATTTCGAACACTCCTCTCTTAGTGCCTAACCTACTTACATGTTAAATGTCAACGCTTCTAAGTCCAGTAGTTTCGTCAGTGCGTTGTCTGTCAGTCAATCAGTTACGGAAAAGTTTTATATAATAGATACATGGATACCTAATAAGAATTACTATTTATTTTCATAGTTTCTTCAAGTTCAAGTCTTGCTGTGGTTATTAAATGTTAATTCATATTTTTGATATTGAAGGTATCTTCAATTTTCAACGTGTCTTCTCCATTCTATGTGACATTGCCAAAATAACCTGTGCTCAATTGCCGTCGATGAAACCCATTCAATAATAAGCAGAAAAGGACAGGTTCCGCCACTTACATTTTTTTATTCTGATAAGGCGAGATAATAAAAATATGCTTTTTTTTAATTCCAGGAGGCACGCGCCCTACTTCGGACAGCCAGATTACAGAGTATATGAACTCAATAAACGGTTACAACAAAGGACAGAGGTGAATATTATTTTATAATATGTATTATTTTATCATTATCATACGTATATTGCTTGTTCGATACCCGGTTAGAACAAAGAAAATTTATATAGAAGAATTTGTCCTATTTTTTATGCTTTTTGTTGATTAACTAGGGAAACCCATTTAAAAATTAAGAATCTTAATCAATAAATAGTGGGGAAAATAGTGATGAATTTCATCCTAAAACTTTTGTCCAAAAGTTCTGTCTAGTTCACGAAAAAAATATTGTACCCATTTTTGATGTGTTTATTTTTGTTGTAATGAACCCTTAAGACATTGCGTGTTGATTGTCGGAACTCATCGCTGCGCTTTCCCTTATTACCACAGCAAGGAAATTAAAATATAGAATAAATCAGTCCCCGGATAAGCCAGATGGGAATTGATGGGAATTCTTTCGAATATAAATTCAAACTTACAACCATCGCTTATATCTATTTTCAAATACTAATTATAATGCATAAACTAAGTATTAATATAGTGTTTCTCAGTTATAAAGCTTCTTTCACTAACAATTTCACGCCCTGCTCCCATTATTTCCACATGGCTCATCCGTGACGTCATGTTGACGTCATCGCTAAAGGAATATACCCACTACGAATACAGCCTTGAATATATAAAATATAAATAAATGTATATTGTATTTTAAATTTTAAGAAACTAATAGTATATATTGTAGAATTTCTTTTTATTGAAATACGTATATAAAAATTCGATATAGTTCGGTTATAGTTTGTTTCGGCTAGTTAGCTAAAAGTAGTCATTTAAGAGATCTGGTTTTTGATTTTCAAAAATTGATCTCTTGTGTAAGTTACCTATTGATAGTCTACATTAACAGAAAGACGATGTAATAAAAATAAAATTTTATTACTTTACACTTAAGTTACATAAACTGTAGCCTATACGTTATTCTGTTGTATAAGCTATATTAAAGTTTTACCTATATCCGTTCAGTACTATTTGGGTAAAGGAGTTACAAACATCCATCCATTCTGACCATATTTCACAATTAGTAAGAAATAAGAAACTTATAAACTTTTTAATAGTTTTTTTTAAAATTATTTTAAGCTAAACTAGCGCCATCTATTTTATTTATTTGTATCTATTAAAATGACCCACATTGGCGTCTATATATAGAATCTATGAAAAATTATACAGTGTAGATGGTTTTTCTTTTTTTACTTACTTCAATACATTTATTTATTTTGTTGTTATATTGACATTACTTAAAACTATTATATATATAGACATATTTTCTATGAATGCATATATATGCAATAGAACAGCATCTGACTGTTAACACTGGTAGCGGGTTCGATGTCGCTTCCTGCGAGTTTCTCCTTGTATTAAATAACATTAATTAAAATTTAGGCTGAGTTTAATAAAATGCGACATTAAGCTCCCCCAATCAATGTCAAAAAGAGAGGAAAGAGGAGGGGAAGGGGATTTTCTTACCACAGTAAGTTTTTCTTATATTTTTCCTCTAATATATTACAGGAATCTGACAACCTTTGGTGGGACGCGTTCGCGACAGAGTTCTTCGAGGACGACGCGACGCTCACGCTCACATTTTGTTTAGAAGATGGACCCAAAAGATATAGTTAGTATATTTAATGTATTGAAATACGCACTTTACCATGTAAATGAGTTGTTTTATTTTTTCGCTCTGATAAGAAGATAAAACGTGGCGTTGAGTTCCGCTTTTCAACACACAATGTCTAGAATATCGGCTGAAATGGAATGTGACAAATGTCTTAATACTAGGTTCCTTCCGCTCTGTTATATGCGAGGTACAACGTGAAGTTGATAGATAGAAAAACTTTATTGCACACAAAGCTGCAGATAAAAATAGAGAACAATCTTAGAATAATTCCAAAGCGTGCAAGGCGGTCTTATTGTTGATGTTATTTCTATACTCACTTTGCGACGTAAATTGAATTGAGCGATATCAAGTTATCGTGATTAAATTTTATTTTCCCTTTCTAAGACACTTTTTTATTCCTTTTTTGTTTGACAAATTGCCCTGTTTCCCTCCTTCCTCGTGTTTTTTTATTATTATATTGCCATCGTGAAAAATGTATATTTATATTACACTAAAAACTCTTATTTGATCTTTAACACATATAGGCTTCATGTGATGAATCAAAAATTCTCAGTTAAATTATAAAGAAGAGCTCCATTAAACAAATACGGTATAAGTATGCTAAAAGTTGTTTATCGTAGGAAGATAGGAACTTCTACGATTCCCAAAGTTGCCTTTTAATGAAATATATAAAATTTATTAATTGTGTCATTTTCATTTTCATTATTATTAAGAATTCTCATAAAAAAAAACCTAAAAAGGTTCTCCTCTTTCCGCCACAAATTGGATTGTAGTTTTTAAGAAAAGTAGTTTTATTGTTTTTTTTTCTAAAACTATATTAACATACATAGTTTTATTACATTCATCTATCCATACATCTATCAATCAATTAACGTAAAGAAATTCTTGCAATGCTGTTTTGACCGACTTCTTATAAAATTCGCGCACATATATTGGTGCGATAACAATACAATGTTATCATATCGTAAATTTAATATTTGCAATTATCGCCAAGAATAACAATGAATAATTGTTTAATACTGTCTTACTTGTGGTACAGTGGCACAGCGATTGACTGTAAACGTGACGTCTTGGGGTTGGAATTTGAATATGGAGTATTATTAATTTAATATTTCCACTTCCACGCTCTGGTTAAAAGACAAAGCGCAGCGTTCAGTCTCGTTACCCACTACGTAATATCTCCTGGAAAAGTGGAGGTGGAGTGCCTTAACTCTAGGTGCCCTCTGCCCACTCTTTTATATGCAGTACAGCGTCAAGCTATTCGTATATTTTTGATACATGTTTATATCATATCTCATATTAATAACAATTTTGTATCAAATTTCAGCAATAGGCAGGACGCTCATACCACGCTACTTTCGTAGCATATACGAGGGAGGTGTCTCGGAGCTGTACTACACGATGCGTCAGCCCAAGGAGTCGTTCCACAATACAAGTATAACACTGGACTGCGATCACTGCACCATGGTGACGCATCATGGGAAGCCCATGTTCACTAAAGTTAGTAGTTTTCTAAAGAATAGAAAAAAAATATTTTTTGATAAATACGATATTTACTAAAAAGTTAATAGTGTTTCTAAAGATATTTTTAGTATTCAGCCTCCTTAAGTATAATATAATGCTTCATTAGGGACAGAGAACAGAATGACTTTCTCTCTAAATTTAGGACATTAAGCGAGTCTTTTATATAAAATAAGTTTTATGAACATAGAACATAGAAGTTCGACGCCGTCGTAGAGCAGGGGCATAAGTGTGTGGCTGTACCGCGAGGGTTGTGGGTTCGATCCCTACTCTTAAGAATGATTTGTTATTTATTAATATTTTGATTTCTTAGCTCTGGCCCCAAGGCGAAAGCCCGGCATTGACTTCCGTCACTCAACGCGCAATGATTCGAAAAATTCGGCGGAAAGTTGGGGACGGAGTGTCTTATCACAAGGTGCTCTCTGTCTGCCGCTCGCTATATGCGGGATACAACGTGAAGCTGACTAAATCACGCAATTTAAAGCAACTACTCTAGAAACAGTATAACGCGGTGTTCCGCGATATTGAGATAAGGGAATTAAGTAGTATGTTTGGGAAGTATGCTTAGTAGAGATAGAAGATAAAGAGGTGGACGCCGAAAGAGGTGGACCGTTTGTTTGGCGCTCCATGCTCTCTGGCTACCCCGCTAGAAATATAGGATGAAGCTCAAAGAAAAAAAAGAACCATTGAAATAAACACTTATCATGCATATGTATATTATGATTTATGAAGTTTTTGAGTTATTTCGGTTGTTGCTAGTTACAATACAACTAGGGAATTACAATACAACTAGGGTTTATATGTTACTAATATTATATATGTAAATGTTTTTAGGATGAATGGATTTTTGTTCCTTACATTCAATAACTATTGAAGGGATTTAGATGAAACTTTACAATAATATAGATTTTATATTGGAATAACATATGGGCTTCATATAATGTAAGATTTTAAACAATTTTTCTATTACATAACATATCTCCAGAACCAAAATTCCGTGATTTGTGTATGCCATATCTTAAATTAACCACATTGTTACCATCACCTTGCAGGTGTGCACAGAGGGCCGTCTCATCTTGGAGTTCACGTTCGACGACCTGATGCGCATCAAATCGTGGCACATGGCGGTGCGCGCGCACCGAGAGCTCATCCCCCGTCAGGCAGTGCACCCCCCGGACCACGCCGCGCTGGACCAGCTCGCCAAAAACATCACCCGCCAGGGCATCACCAACTCCACTTTGAACTACTTGAGGGTGAGTAGAACTGGACAGCAACCTTCAAATAGATTATGTTAGAAACCCTGTAAACAATTTTCTAACCAAAGGTATAATAAAACTATTGCCACAGAACATTTTTTTTTAAATAAGAA
Organism: Heliconius congener; assembly: GCA_018230605.1. NCBI lineage: Eukaryota > Metazoa > Arthropoda > Insecta > Lepidoptera > Nymphalidae > Heliconius > Heliconius congener. Next base: position 10,827 of record DWAO01004921.1, read on the forward strand.
AAATGACAAAAAGTGACATGTCACAATAAATTGAAACTTGAAATTGAACACACAATAAATGGAAACTTGACTTTGTTTTAAAAACTCGAATACCTCATATAAGACCATAATCGACCAGCTAAACTGTAAGAAATAAGGGAGTAGCTTCTTAGCAAAAGTTTTTCAGCATGATATTCGTTTTACATATAAAAATATAAACTATGCGACTGAGAATGTCTAAATTAACTTAAATTCCGTTTGCCTACCCTGTTATATGCAAGATACAGCGAGAAGCTCGACTCGCTCACGAAAGGTTCTGTACTGTAAAAAATTATATTTGTAGTTTGCAAGACGTCTGAATATTTATTTTATTTAGCTTTTTATTATTTTATAGCGGCAACAGAAATACATCATCGTAAAAGTTTGACAACTGTCTAACTATGGTATATGCGATACTGCATGGTGACACACGGACGGACTGACAGCGGGGTCTTAGTGATAGGTTCCCTTTTTACCCTTTTGCGTATGGAAAATAAAAAGGGTCCTGCAAGACTACTAGCTAATCTATATAATATATGAAAATACTACCTTCACAAAAGTAGTTTCGCATGATGGACTTTTGAAGCCGGTCCTAATTAGCTACTTTGTAAAGTAAATTAAAAGTTTGTCTTATTACCCTATATTAACTTATAGCATTCTTAATTCCAAACTGGACTGGTAATGGCGAACGGAATTTTACCACTAGGTTCCCTCTGCCTAACCTGACCTAAGCGAAGCCTAAAAAAAATCCACTATATGTTATATGTTTTTCTCGCAGCTATGCGTTATCCTGGAGCCGATGCAGGAGCTGATGTCGCGGCACAAGGCGTACGCGCTGTCCCCCCGCGACTGCCTCAAGACAACGCTGTTCCAGAAGTGGCAGAGAATGGTTGCGCCGCCGGGTCAGTAATTACTTATGTATCAGACTGAGTCTGTTTTGTTTAATTGTGCCTAATCTAACCAACTACAAATCAAATACGAAAAGATTATTCTACGAATATTATAAATGTGATTGTTTATGAGGATGATTGTTCCACTTTAATGCAAAAACTTTACATACACCATGGTAGACAGCTAGGTAGACGGCTTAGGTAGCATGATAGACGGCTTCTAAAAATCAATACCTAAGTATATTAATGTATTGTTGTTATGTTTTCGTTTAGAATCACAACGTCCAGCCAGCAAGCGGCGCAAGCGCAAGGGCAGCGCGGGCGCCAACGCCGCGCCCCCCGCGCCCGCCAAGAAACGATCACCCGGACCCAACTTCAGCCTCGCCTCGCAGGTTAGTGTCACTACATGCCCGGTTAGTGCCCCACATAGAGCCCCACCTAGTGACGCATAGTGCCCCACCTAATGAGACGTCTTGTAACACGTAATGTCCCATCTTGAAACACCTGCTGCGTGTTCTACGTGACA
>DWAO01004922.1:0-12260 GCA_018230605.1 Heliconius congener
CTCCAGAATTGGGCAGAAAGTGGGGAACGGAGTGTCTTAACACTAGGTTCCCTCTCCCTACCCAATTGTGTGCGGGATACAGCGTGAAGCTGATTTTTTTTCATTTTTTTTTCATATATGACATCACATACGCCACATACATATATTATATTGACTATTGAAGTCAATGTGGTACGAACTTTTTAAGGAAATTAACTTGAAACTACTAATTCTCGTGAAACTTATTATAAAATAAACATAAATACAGACATATAGACTAGACTATACATGAAAATTACAAAAAAAATATAAAATTCAAATACATGACTATAGTAATAACTAAGTTAAAATATTTTAAATTACAGGCCAGTAGCTGGCGTATTTTTTTCAACCGGACCGTAAAAACACAAAGCCGCCAACATGGACGCGATTAAGAAGAAGATGCAGGCGATGAAGCTGGAGAAGGACAATGCCATGGACAAGGCAGATACCTGCGAACAGCAGGCCAGAGATGCCAACCTCCGTGCTGAGAAGGTACTTTTATTATACGTTATTGATGTTTTATTATACTTCAAATATATAGGTATCTAATGTAATGATAATAAAAAAAATAAAGTGAAAGGTATAATGTAATAATTGAAAAAATCTAATGAGGGACTTTAAAAGTATTCCGTTTTTATAATTGGTCTTATAAGTAAAATGATTTTCATAACATTGTAGTTCAAAATTTATTTACTGTTATTAAGTGTTGTATAAACGAAGTCTTCACTTTACTAAAATCAAATATTACGTCCTTCCACAGGTAAACGAGGAAGTCCGTGAGCTCCAGAAAAAACTTGCCCAAGTTGAAGAAGATCTTGTCCTAAACAAGAACAAGCTGGAACAGGCCAACAAAGACTTAGAAGAGAAGGAAAAGCAGTTGGCTGCTACCGAGGCGGAGGTGGCCGCTCTCAACAGGAAAGTACAGCAAATTGAGGAGGATCTCGAGAAGTCCGAGGAAAGGTCTGGCACTGCCCAGCAGAAATTGCTTGAGGCTCAACAGGCTGCTGACGAGAACAACCGGTAATTATTTTGTTATTACATGTAAAAACATATTTAAATTCTTAATTGCAATATCATCTTTAAGCACAGATATCATTTATATGTGTTTTAAAATTTGTTAGAAATAATTTTAAAAATCGTTATATTATATTTTTTTTAGTATGTGCAAAGTATTGGAGAACAGAGCACAACAGGATGAGGAACGTATGGACCAACTCACCAACCAACTTAAAGAAGCTCGTCTGCTCGCTGAGGACGCTGACGGCAAATCTGATGAGGTAATTAATTAAAAGGCAAAGGGGACAATATTAATTATACATTTATATTAACTTTTAAATATTTGCAGAAATATCTAATTTTAGGTGATTTTCATTGAATATGATAATTATTGAGTATATTCCTAGTGTACGATTTTTTGAAATTGTTACATTGATAATTTAATTTCAAATTTGATATATAAAAACTTAGGTATCACGCAAGCTGGCCTTCGTTGAAGACGAGCTCGAAGTCGCTGAGGACCGTGTAAAGTCTGGTGACGCCAAAATCTCAGAACTTGAGGAGGAATTGAAGGTAACGACTATTATATATTTTATTCTTGATATTTATTTAATGGTATAAACTTTTACTATAAAATGTTGTTGTATATAATATAAATATATCTCTATCTAACCAATAACCAATTTACTTCACAGGTGGTAGGTAACTCCCTTAAATCTTTGGAAGTATCTGAAGAAAAGGCCAACCAGCGCGTTGAGGAATTCAAGAAGCAATTGAAGACCCTCACCTCCAAGTTGAAGGAGGCCGAGGCCCGTGCCGAGTACGCCGAGAAGACCGTCAAGAAACTCCAGAAGGAAGTGGACAGGCTCGAAGGTATTATACTAAAACAAATAACAATCATACACATAAATTATATGGGTGATCATATTTTATTCAGTAACATGCAAATAAAAATAATCGATAAATATGAATTTTTATAAATATAAAAAAAAAATTATAACAATTTGTAATAATTGTACTTTTCTCTAGCACCGCTTTCAGTGTACGCGATGAGCCACATAATTATTAATGAATTATATAAAAATTAATCTAATATTTTCTTCAAAATTACTAAAATCACAAATAATTCTAACAATTAATAAAATGGAATGCTATAACTTATTTAAAGCAAAAGTGGCTTTTAATTTAAAAAATAATATGTAACGTTGTTTACGTCTATTCTTATCATATTTCCAGGGGAGTGTGCGCCACTAATTGTTTCTAATAACCAAATTTTCCAGACCAATTGTTCAACGAGAAGGAGAAATACAAGGCGATTTGCGATGACCTGGACGGCACATTCGCCGAGCTCACCGGATACTAATCTAACCCTAGCACATAGTTTAAGACGATACCGTCCCAACATCATCCATTCGATCCAAATCATCCTCATATGCAAAACTACGAAAATTGATCTGTTCAATTCATGTATCTGCGACTGATGAACGAATTGGTTCAGTCAGTCTACACTTCTTTTTCTAAAATTTGTCTAGGACGCATTAAATTTCTATTTCTAAATAATAAACCCTAACCTTAAACCCATATTTAAAGGATTGTTAACACCACCATGTATATACGTACGCCACTCCAATGTCGAGAGCTCTAGACAATCCTTTAGATATAACAAGTTCGATCCTGCTTTTTGTGTTGTGATTAACGTCTTATGCTTTGCTGCTACCGTCGTGGGTCAGTGCTTTTAAGGTACTTATATCTTTAATCTGTGAAATCATCTTTTAAATAAAATACATAGTTAAAGCTGCTCCATGCTTGTGACATAATTATATATATTTAAAAAAACGCACTTATTCTTAACATTGTGATAATCTTTTCAATTGTTGTGATCGTTTTAATAGGTATAGGTACATCAATATTATTGACGAACTTCGTCAGCCGTGAACAGTTATTTTTCCTATTGGCAGATAGACTTCCATTTTAAAATTGTTTCTTAATAAAAAAAACTGCTAAACCTAAACAATTTAGTCATCATTACTGACTAAAAGCTGAATTTTTTGCATTATTGTACATTTTATATGTATATAATAATACTGTAGTAATCTTGTTCAGAAGTAGTTGAGTAAGAAGTATATATTCTGTTGTGCTAATATATATTAATGTGTGTTAAACAGACGAGTTGGGCATCAACAAGGACAGATACAAGAGCTTGGCCGACGAGATGGACTCCACCTTCGCCGAACTTGCTGGTTACTAAGCACATCCGTTCTTTCTATACATTCATCGAGGCAGCGTCAACGCCAACACTACGATACACTTTGTACTCGTGATGTAATATTTAATATATGTAAATTTATTTACGATTTTCAATAAAATTATTTATAACAACAGCTATATTGTTTTATTGTTCATTATATTTTTAATAATCATAAAAGTAAAATGTAATAAGAAAGATGATAGATTATTGTCAGAAATGTAAAAGAAACAAAAACGTTAGCTTTTTTATGATATTTCAAATCATTTTTGCACATATTTTTCTAGAACTTCTGTATAAAGGTTTTGAATCTGCGCACCTTAGAATTTGGATACCATCCAATTATGTTTATTACTTTTCTAAAACTAATTTTTGTTCGACGAAAAAATATAATTTTCTTTGTATTTACAATTTTATCATCTTAACAAAATTCCTCAAAATTTTTATCCCTAGTTTCCCTTAAAAAAAACCAAAACCATTCACTCTGTCAGTTATCAATGACGTCCTTCCTTTGGAAATGGCGGGAAAAGCGCATGCGCGGTGGCCACCCTCAACACGCGTGCGCGGGTAACTCAAACTTAATCGATAGTGCAGTACAGAATACAGACAACAGCCTGTTGGGTGAAACTTATTTTGCGTGCTAAAATATAAAACAGTTTTCTTTATTATTACAATTAAGGCGTCAAGGTGTCGGTGTCGAGCGTCCTCCCCGGCGCCATCGCGATGAAGAGGCTACTGTCCCACGATGTCGATATATCTCCAATTGAATCACGTAAGTCAATGTTTAAATATGTATTTATATTAATTTTAGTATCCATATATGGACACATAATAGCTGTGACTGTTCAACTTAAATGTTTTATTATAGCCTAGATATATTATGTACATAACAATTATTTGAAATATTAATTCAGGTAATGACGCACAATTGAATTTTGAAATAATATATACCTACATTATAATAAAGATATCATTATATCGGCCTTTTGTTGTGAGGATATCAAAATAGAGCCATAGAGTTTCTTTTACAATTAAACAACAAAATGTTATACTTACGACGTATTTCATAAAGCGCAACAACGTAAATTATTCCTTGGACTGTGCGAGCACATTTTCATTTTGTTTAAAGCAAAATTGAATTCAAATTGTCACAACATTAATAGGCTTAAAAAATTACTGTGTAAAAAGTGAAAAAAATCAATAAGTTGTGAAATTATTGTAAATTTATTAAATTGAATGGTCAAATTCAACAAGGATTTATGAGAAATTAATTATATTTCTCTCAATTTTTTTTACTCTTAGTGGAAATTTAACCTTGTACATACATATGTATTAATTGTTTCAATATATCGTTGCAAGTGGGTGGCCACTTCTTTGCGTCATTTCTTGGAATGAGGTGCTTATTACCTACTAGCCTGTGGGACGATAGGAAAGTTTTTATAAATCAAATATATTATAAAAATAAACCTCTTTTTTTAGCATCTTACTAGAAATAAAATTTACTTTGAATTGCGAGCAGATTAAATAAACATTAACTAAAATTGTAATTAGAATATATGACATTTACCTACTTTGGTTATTACAATTTCCAGGACCTGAAATTTATAACATAGCGATAGTCCATTGTCTCGATAGGCTCTAAGCTTAAAATTTCTATTAATGACCAATAAGATATTATATATTTTTTTAAATATTGCATAAAAAGTATTGGTAAAACATTTATTTTTAATTATTTATGTATGTAAGTGTTTAATTATTTGTGTATGTTTAGTGCTTAAAAATGCAATCATTTCAATTGATGACATTTATTTTGGGTCAATTAAAGTTATCTGTGAAAATTCTTGGCAACAAATGGGGATAGATCTATGAAAATATCATATAATTTAAAGAAATATCATCCAATTAAAAAGAAGATGACGGGAACACAAAACTTCGCCTTTTTTAAATAAATAATAGGTATAAAAACATTCGTGGTGCAACGGCACTCCGTCTCACTGTTGACGTGACAATAGTAGCTTCAATTCTCATTTAGAGGAATTAATTATTTCCGTACAGCGCGGCGTTGAGTACCACCACTGATCACACAATGTCTCGAAAATTGGGCAGTAAAAGAGCAAACGAAGTGTTTTAGCATTAGGTTCCCTTTGTCTACTCTCCTATATGTGGTATGAACCGAGAAGCTAACTGTCAATACTTTAATATGGCCGATATTAAGTATGTATGTGTAGAGGATCCTATGAATATGCAACACGGAAGATGGCCAAGTCACGCTAATGGACTTTGGCAGAATATAAAAAACTTTTTGCTTATAAGGCTTGAAAATTCTATGAAAATGTATATTTTTCACATGAAAGACTCTTTTTTTACGTTTAAAGATATTAATCTCTAAAATTCTACAATGTAAGGCTTATGCCGATAGGTACAAGCTGTGGAATCTCTAATCTTTTTTACGAAATTAATATAATTAGTGCTTAAAAAATATTAAAACAAATTACATACAAATATTAGAACATACATTTCTCATTAAGTTATCTGGGATAGACTCCTGTGACGCAATACATTATTTTCATTTCTCCAATGTGGCAAAACAAAAGTATGACGATCAGTTTTCCAGGAATAAAAATTTAAGTGTAAAAAAAAAAGACGATTAATTCCGTCACTCGAATACGAAAATGGAAAATAGAGTGTCACACCATTGCTAAGAGTATCCCAAGAGCATCTAGTATCAACTGTATGATTTTACAGTTAACACTGAATACTCTTGGAGTACTCTGCTATTTTCGGAATAATAATCCTCTTGTCTTTTCTAAAAATAGAAATAATTTTTAAATTCAAAAGTAATTTTGTACCTATTTTCAACGGGTATACTTACTAATTATAAAAATATACTTGCCTAGAACTTATAGTATGAGTGTACTCTGTACAACCTTATTTAAGCTTGACATTTAACCTCGATCAGAGGTCAGAGCCAATGTTGTCTGTTCTCGGGGGGCGTGTGTAATATTAATAAACAACGAATTTGCTCTAAAAATGTCAGAAATTTTATAAAAAATATAAAATAAAATTAATTGCCGTCGTGGAGCAGGGTCACAAGCTTGCGACTGTAACCGCGAAGGTATTGTCATTTCCAAGGTCACAAGCTTGCGACTGTAACCGCGAAGGTATTGTCATTGACAAGGCAAGCGCGGCGTTGAGTTCCGTCATTGAATACGCAATGAAGCCTGAACTCGGCGGAAATTAGAAAACAGAAATGTCTTAACACTAGGTTCCCAGATTTCCTCTAACTACTCTGCTATGTACGGGCATATGCATAAGCTTTGTAGAACTCTGATGATGATCTTATTTTTTATGTTAAAAGTATATTTTTCTATCGAGCTCCTGAGCTGACACTGTTACTTACCCAGACTCGTATAAGAGCGCTCTTGTCCACCTCATTTCGAAGAAAGGCGATGGTTCTGATCCATATACAGGCGTTTTGCTATTACCTCCCTGCTCTCAAAAGTCATGGAGAGCAAAATCAATAACTAGCCCTTGATTTATCTAGTGGATCACCGATTGATTAATGGCCGTCAATATGGCTGCCACCATAGTCGCTCATCCAGTGATCTTCTGGTGTACTTAACCCACCGCTGGGCTACTAGCACAGTGGACGTTGTTTACTCCGGCCGCGCAATTCTTTCTCGGGAAAACGTCGACCAGTGCCAAAATAAACTTGAGTCTTCAGTTGAGGCATCCCTCGGGGCTGTTTGTTGTTGTGTCGCCAGTCTTAAAACAAACTCTCTTTATAGCCGCGCCCAGTATCAGCACATTGGGCGTTTCAGGCGACTGCCAATATCGCAATCATCTGGAAATCAAGGCCAAGTTGGCCTCAAAGAAACTGGGGTCCATCAGCAGAGTGAGACAGTACTTTACGCGAAATCACTGATTGGCCCTGTATAGAGCCAGGTTTAGCCTCATATGGAGTACTGTTCAAATCTCTGGGTTGGTGCAACTCACTATCAGCTTGACCCATTTGATCGCATACTAACGCGTTGGGGATCCAATGATCTGTGAAAGGCTTGACCCTTTAGCTTGGCAAGGCTTTGCGTGGGGACGTCTTGTCGCTGTGCGTTCTCTACCGTATTTATAATGGGGAACTCTCTGATCTTTTATCTGTCGCCGAATTCTGGATACGTGGCACTCCATTACTGTGCGGTTCAATATGAAATTTCTTCCACGCAGCACAGAACTGTGGAATGGCCTATCTGCGGCAGTGTTTACAGGTCGACACGACCTGGGTACCTTCAAAAAGCGCGTCTATCTCCATCTTAAAGGTCGACAACGCACCTGTAGCTCCTCTGGTGTTACGCGGGGTCGGGGTCCGGCGGTGATTAATTACCATCACGTGAACGTGTGCGCTCGTTTGCTTTGTCTTTTTTCATAAAAAATCGTATCGCCATTACTATTTCACCAAGCCATATAAATTAAAGTTGCTTTTTTAATTAGAACCATTTATTTTTATAGCATAACTTACTAAATACTACATTTTATCGAAAAGTATGATAATGGAATTTGAAAATGTGATTAGTGAAACTAGTGTCACTTACCAGCACTACGCTAGTTTATAGGCGATTAGAGCTCGCTAGTTTATAGGGGCAGGGTTGAAATTTTCGTAGGTTATATATTTATGTTGTCGCTATAACAACAAATACTATAAATATATATTTAAGGGCGCTCTCATAAAATAAAAGTGTTTTTTTGCCGTTTTTATAGATAATGGGTACGGAACCCTTCGTGTGGGAGTCCGGCTCGCACTTGTAGTAATTTTAAAATTATAATTTTTAAAGTAATGTATGAATTTATAGTTAGAGTAAGAAGTGCTCGTATTATATGTATAAATGAAGATTCGAACTGAATTTTGAAGAACTGAGAATTTTGCAGAAAGACTGGCTTGAAATGGAAAAGTATTTTATGTCGGATAGTTCATTAAATTTAAAATTAACTTAAAAAACTTAAAAATGGAAAAAATATATTATTGATATTGATATATTAGTATAAAAATATTATTTATTTATTTGATAAAACATTTTAACGAGCAACTTAATAAAAAATATATACAATATAAAAGTCCTCAAGAACAACAAAAACAAAATAAGGATCTAGACGTTCGAAGCCAGTAAAATTCTCGAGATAAATTACGTAAGTTTATTAGGCAATTAGTTTAGTTGGGCTCAAACGGCTTTGACTCTCCTACACGAACCTCTCCGAACTTCTTACGGTCTAATGTAATAAGAAATAGAATAACGAATAGTATAACGAATACATGACATATGATGGTGAGAGATTGTTTTTTTATTAGGAACTTTGTGTCAAGGCACTCCGTTCTTCTTCCCCTCGAATTTGATACTATATATAGTGATGAGTGGTAGATCTCAACTCCACGGTAGGGCGAGGAAATGAAAGTAATTTGAATATAACCGCGTCCCCCGGTTTCCCCGGGGGTTACAACAGTCGCGTCTACACTCTACAGTCAGACGCTGCCATGCACCACGATGCTAATCATTTAATTTCAGTTAGGTATATCCTTAATATAATTTTAGAAAATATTTTTATTTACTCGCATTCATATGTCATCAGTTTGAATCGAACCCACAATCGTCACGTTTACAGTGTTACTTTCACAAAAATAACATATCACACCACGAAGGCCTCGATGCTACGACAGCCTCCTAAAACATTATAGGTCTATAGTTCTTCAAAATCATCATCAATCGTAGTCAGGGATGATTATGGCAATGGCGAATGCCTTTAAAAAAATACAATCCTAAATACATTTATTTCTAAGATCTTAAGAAAGTTGATTGATATAGTAAAAGGTATCCAAAGACCTGAAAATAGCTACTTTTTCATTATAATAATGGCTTACTAGTAGTAAGGCTAATATAATACATTTTATGATTTAATACGGGACATACCAGATGTATGCAATTTATTTCTCGAGGATTTTAAAATTGGAGGCCTAACTTATACGAGGTCGTTAAATTTTAAGGCCTATAACTCAATACGTGCCTTGCCGTAAGGCCACAGCATCTACTGTCTGTGTCTATATTTATTTCATATAAAAGTAATATTAAGGTTTTTTTACTTAGCAAATATATAGAACTAAGTTAATATCTTATTTAAAAAATATCTTCCTGTTTTTTCGTTCCAAATAAGAAAATAAAAAGTTTCATTTGAGTGGGAAACGAATCTAAAACCTATTCCACGTTTGTACCCCCGTGTTGCGACTGGCCTCAAATAATCTTTAATTTTAATATTTTTACTTCTATTGCCTATACATAAATTTACTATATCAAATTGTATTTTACTTAATAAGCATATTCCAGATTATTTAAATGTTAATAACGAACTTCGGCGGAAACGGGGAAGCCGAGTTCCTTAACTAGGCTCCATCTGTTATCACCGGCTACCCATGCGGGGTAGAGCGTGAAGCGTGAAAAAAAAAAAATATTTAGTGTTAGCTAGAGGGGTACAGACGATTATGGCTAATGCTTTAATTATTTTGTAAGTTTTGTGTATATATGTATATATACATATATTAAATAGTTTTAAATATTTATATATTTTTTATAAATAATTATGTTATAGTAACAGTAAATAAAAACAAAATTTTTATTAAAGAGTTGAAATTAACTATAGCAAATATAAATAACGTAACATCCCTACAATACGGTTACATCAGTCTAATCTTCGTTATTTACTTACTCAAGTGTTCCGGTCTTATTGAATTATCCAGCAAGTTGGATTATGTTAACGTTGAATTCATATTCAGGTTTATATTTTAGAGACATTCTTGAAGTGAGTCAGTCTAAACAAAAGTGGCCTAACTACTCTTTTAGTTATTATTTTTTTATAATGTTTTTTAATCATAGCTTAGCCATTTTGAACTCTATAGACTCTATTAGTTTAGCGCTGTTTTCTTTAGATAGTTATTATATACATAATTATTAATTAAAAGTTACAATTCATTGATGCCAGTCGTGGCCAAGGTGTACAACGGTGTAAACACGATAGGTTGTGAGGTCAATTTCCACTCAATGAAACTAAATATTTAATATTTCCATTTCGTCTCACTTGTAAAGAGGCAGAGCGCGGCGTTAAGTTCCATCACTGCCTCCAGAACAACACGCAATGCCTCCAGAATTCATTGGAAAACGTGGAACGGTATTCGTTTCAATGGGAATGAATAATAAATTAACATTAGTTGCAAGTTTCCTTATTAGAGGTTATATAATATTCCTATTCTTTAGTTTCATCTTAATTGGCATACTACACATCAATTGTATAGGTACAATAATTTATATATATCAACACAATACAATTGAGTTACTTTATGAGTTACGCCACTTCTTTTGCTTGAAATATGCTCCGTTCAGGAACCCAAGTTTGTATGAAAAGATTAAATCTTATGTAAAACCTTCTTATTATCATTTAGTAATTGATAAGAACACGGCAAAATATTTGTAAGGAGCCCTCAATTTATGGTTATTTCAAATTCAGGGACGTTTATTACTGGATAGGCAAATGAAACCTTATGATAAGTGATTCCTTTCTCTGTCGTTAGACGACATTCACGTCATATTTAAGGCATCTTTTGAATTTGGCTTTTAGCAATTTCAGGTTATCTATAAATCAAATTTTCAAAAATAATGACAAAAAAAGGTAAGATTAATATAAAGTAGTTCCTTTAGGTTGTAGGTAAGGTACACTACATAAGTAATAATAGTAGAGGTAGAAAATACATAAAAAAGAGGCAAAATGAGATTCTGTTAACGAACACGAACGTTAATGATTCTGCGTCGTAGCGGTCATGCTACGTTGTAGAATCGTAGCGCTTATATTTTTAATTCTATTTATAAAAAAAATATATTTAATAATAATAATTTATTTATTAGTCGTGGCTCAGAGGTACAAAATGTGACTGTAAAATCCACTGGTTGTGGGTCCGATCCCCACTCGAGGAAATTAAATATTTATTTACATTTATATTTTCATTTCTTCGCTCTGGTGTTGAGCAAAGCGCGGCGTTGATTCCCGCCACTCAACGCGCAATGCCTCAAGAACATGGTGGAAAGGAAGGAACGGAGTGTCTTTACACTAGGTTCCCTGTGTCTACTCTGCTGTGCGCGGGATACAGCGGGAAGCTAAAAAAATATATTTATTTCGTTTATAATATAACATGTTATTTAATATATATTATATGAATTTAGTTATTTATTTTTGTTATAATCTCTTTCATGAATGTGGTACCCCGTATAATTTTCGTCTCGCATCGCGGTTGTGAGATTTAGGGAGCGGGATTTGCGGATATGGAAAAAAACATGTACACGACTTTCCTTAAATCTAATCTCTTAAATACCGGGATCCCGTAGGGTTGGGAGTTCTTAATACCGCTATTTGCAGGATTGCGATTGAACCGAGATTAAAGAGGCTGTGGGTTTAGCTTGTTTGTTTTCTATGCTATACAGCATATGAAATCTCTATGTGAAAGTTAGAAAATCACTATTGAAATAGGTTTTATTAATAAATTATTGCTTGCCTCGTTTGCTCCTTTATTTCGTATAAAAAACATAACCAAGAATATTATTTTTATATAAAAGATTCAACATATTTAAAAGATTCAACACGTTCAACATATTTATGTACAATCATTTAGATATTTAATTATGACTACACTAGATTTATTGTATTTACAAACAACCCACGTTAGGCTTTTATAAAACTCTTTAAGTTATTTTCACTCTACATAATCATTTATTTAAAAATTTACACAAATAGAGTCTTAGAAGTTTTTTGATAAATATATTATTAAAAATCTAATAAATTAGCTACATGCTGAACACACACCGCAAGGTAGGCAGAGGGAACTAGTGTTAAGACACTCCGTTCCCCACTTTTCACCGAATTCTGGAGGCGTTGCGTGCTGAGTAGAGAAACTCAACGTCGGGTTTTTTCTGCC
>DWAO01004923.1:0-12260 GCA_018230605.1 Heliconius congener
GCAAATAGGTCTTTCCAGAAAAAACAGATTTTACCGACAGGAGTAAAACCAATTCGGACAAGCTAGAACAATGTATTGATTACCTACTACAGGTACAATGTATTGATTACCTAGGTATCCTACTTTAATGTGAAAAGTCAATCTGATGAAAATATTAAATACTGACCTTTGGTGAAGTTTCTCGAGTATCATATAATCAATTTTAATCACTACTGTTAACACAATAATTATTTCATAAATCTATATACTATTATGTATGAAATTATTTTGAAAACTTTTTCGCCAACATGACGTGTCGTGTCCCAATCAAATATCATATAAGTAATAAATGGTAGGGATATTCGATACACATCGATGAATCGGACTTACTCGATGACCGATGAACTTACTCGAGTACGAAGCATCGAAACGATCCAATGATGCTTTTTTATATTGCTTTTTTTCGATGTACCGATGTCTTCTTCTCCCTGGTCCCGGCTTTTGCCAGGGTATGCCTTCCTGCTCAACCACTTCACTTTGCATGGTTTTTAGCGTCCTCGGTGGTTAGACCATTGGCTCTCATATCTTTTACCACGACATCCAACCAATGCTTCCTTTCCATCCAACCAATACTTTTTCCGTTCGAGAAGTCTTCAGGATATAGTAAGGCACTTGCATCCGGCATAATTCTAAGACCGGCCCGTAACGTGCAGACCATGTGAGGCGACGCTACTGGAGCTTGTCCACTGCGTCACTGACTCCAAGACTACCTCGAATGATTTTTTTTCGTATATGGTCAGACTGCGTTACATCCACCTCAGCATCTTCATTTCCGTGACGTGAAGCTCTTGAGTGTTGGCCACATTTAGTTTAAGATCACCGTTCTCAAGCGTGCCCTTCCAGAGGCGAAGGCCTTCTGCAGATCGAAAAAGGCCACATGCAGGGCTCTCCTTTGTACCTCTCTCTTCAATGTACCGATGTGTTTATTGAAAACATCGAATTAATGGTAACCAGCTAATTATTGTACCTTTTAGTGTTTCAGTGGCTTTGATTTAAAAAATTAAGAAGATATTTTTTAATTGTTCAATTAAACATTAATTAAACTTTCTCTTCTTTTTTCTCTTCTCATCTTTTTTTACTATTGTGTCAGAAATTGAAATTGGCACGTTTTATCTGTTAATTTTTTAAAACAACTAAGCGTTCATTTTTGATCCATACATTTTCATCTACTCTTTTGAACGATCGCCTTGTTCGCGTAGGTAATAGGTATAGCGACATCTCAATTACATGCACTCTTCCTTTCGATTTTGGATTCTTTTGTACCTGTAAAAGGATCGTAATTCGGGAATATTTCTCACATTATAATTATACTGTAATTCCATTTAATAAGAATTATAACATTAGTTCCACTAAAACTGTAAAAAATTTAATTACATTAATTAATAGTTGGTTTTTCGAGTTAAAATATAAAATAGGTAGTATTAAATATTACTTCGGATTTCACTCTTAGCTTTGAATGACGTATTAATTCGTAGGACACTTTCTTTGATTTTTTAGATTTTTTTGTATGAAATAAAAAAATTTAAAAATGTAAAAGTATATTTTTTTTAATAATTAGCATATTTTTATAGTGCAATAATATAGACACAAAAATATAATATACTTTTTATTCGGAAATAAGTAGTAAAAGTTTAAGAACAAACGAAACGCTCCGCTAAATGAGTATATTAAATTAATAATCTAGAGAATAATATTAATATGCAATTAAATTAATACATTAGACTAAACGCTTCACGCCGTATTGAACATACAGCTCCACCTGCATACTCCGTTCACCACTCTCCGCCGAATTTTTCGAAGCATTGTGTGTTGAATGGCGCAACTGAACGCCGGACTATTCTTGCCTTGGTGCCAGAGCGAAGCAATAAAAATATTCATTAATAATCACTCATTCCCTCAAGTGGGGATCGAAAACAACCGTCGCGTTACAATCACACTCTTGTGGCATTGCGGCACGATGGCCGCAATATTGAAATAAAAAGAAAACCCAACGTAAAAATGGAAACGTTTTTAAATCGTTTTTAAATTTAAACGTTTAATAAATGAGCTGTTGCGAACATTCATATTTGTTATTTATTACTTGTGAAATGAATGTGACCATTTTTGAAAAGTACTGGAGTTTGAAAAAATATCGATGTTTCTAACCGATGTATCAGACAGAAGTATCAAACGTCGATGTACTTTATAAGTAGACAGCCCTATTAAATGGTATTGCTATGTGTTAAATATTTTAATAAAAATCAATACGAGTTACCTTGTATTGATTATTATTAAAATATTCGTCGTACTTGAACTAGATAAATGGGTTCGATCCCCACTCGAAGAGATGAAATATTTACTTAAATTTATTTTTCCATTTCTTCGCTCTGATGTCGAGGCAAGGCGCGGCGTTGAGTTCTGCCACTCACACACATGTCTCCAGAATTCGGTAGAAAGGGGGGAACGGAGTGTCTTAACATTAGGCTTTCAGCTTCCCTTTGCCTATTCTACTATATGCGGGATTCAGTGTAAAGCTAAAAAAATATATAATACATATTTATTGTGTTGGTTAATGTAATAGAAGCTTTTAATCCTATTTTTAATCCAATTTAAGTAAGTTGCATCCTATCTTACCGTAACTAATCAAAATTATTTTTATAATCTGTATAAAATACTAATTTTTATAATCTGTTAAATTATGTTCTGTAGTTAAATCACAGAGAGAGTAGTTAAATCAATAAATTGACGATCAATACAGCTAAAATTTGTTATCTCGGTTTAAAGCTTTGGGACTTGGGTCCTTCTTTGCAGAATATTCTATATTACTTTTATTGTGCGGAGTTTCTCATTTATTGAGACGCTTATTTTCGTGTATAAGTAAATAAAATCAGCTATAATGACCAAATCGCCAACAATGAACAGAGATAAACGCAAGGTAGAGTTCATGGCAGAGCTTGAGTCACAATTTATTATGCGACTACCTGAGGAGCCTGCAAAAATGCTACGAGAGCTACTCAAATCTGGTGACAACATCAAAAATCGATTGACTATCCTAATAGATAATGATATGCGACATGGAGAGGTGAGGTTCGACCATTGGCTTATGCACGCTAAAATTGTAGATTTACCTACAATTACTGAGTCTTTGAAAACAATAGATAACAAGAGTTTTTATAAAACAGCGGATGTATGCCAAATGATGATATGTAAGGAAGAACCAGATCAAACTCCAACAGAAGAAGAGTCACCCGCTAAAAATAAGAAAAAAGATCCATACAAAGTTGACAAAAAATTTCTTTATCCTCATGGAGTAACACCACCTACTAAAAATGTAAGAAAACGAAGATTTAGAAAAACTTTGAAAAAGAAATATGTAGAAGCACCTGAAATAGAAAAAGAAGTGAAAAGATTACTAAGGGCAGATAATGAGGCCGAGAGCTCCACTTATGAAGTGATTAAAGAGGAAGATGAGCAATATAACAAGCCTGAGCTAGCTCCACCAGAAACCAGGAAACCAGAGAAGAAAACAAAAGCTGAGCGTAATGCTGAAAAGAAAAAGGAAAAAGAAGCAATTGCTTTAGCAAATGCCAATGCTGCAAACCAGAGACCATCAAATGTAGTAGATATATTTGGTGGTGCAGTTAGTGACAGCGACATTGAGGATGATAATGACAATCTTAAAGGAGATTTGGAAGACAGCCGTTTATCTGCATATGATAGTCGATTATCTGACAATAGTTCCATGCTTGGTATTGGAGAGGCACAGAGACGGGAGACTTACCCAATTGAATTTGAATCACAAATGTTCCATACTCAAAGTTCTCATTTGAAAAAATCCAGCAGAAGTCGTGCAACAACACCAGCTACTTCAACTGTGACCAGAAGTGGCATGTCATCTGAAGAGGATACTGACTACTCTCGAGATATGTCTAAAGATAACATGACTTTCAGGATAGAGCAGTTGAGGACAGAATTGGAAGAACTGAAGCAAAGGAGGCAGAGAACTCAAAATGAAATTGCTGGAATGGAAAATCAAGCACTGCGTCAACGCTTCCAAGATATTCTGCACACTTTGAATCAAGATGTCATGTACAAGGAGATGGAATACCAGGGACTTATAACATTGCAGAATTCTGAGGACATATGAGGAACGTATTTTGTTAACTACTAAACAATAGGAGCTAAATTATTTAGACTCCAGTGAAAGTGACACTTGGTTGATATTGTGTTCTTTAAGTTTCATATTATACACTTTATTTTTGTTGTTTAATTCTAAATTTAAATGTATAGTTACATTGCTAACCTACTATACATATATTGTATTCTATATCTTATTTACAAAGTTAATTGTTATTTTTGTTTTTTTTTTATATTTCAAAATTTTGACTATAGAAAATTTTAAATATAATATATTCAAACTTATATTTCTCAACTTTTATATAATATTGGTTGGGATCATGGGCATCTCTATATATATTTACAAAGTGGTACATAGCCTCAAGCGGTCACTTAAAAGCAATGATTATCTTATTGAACTTGAGCTAATGTTTAAATTATGAAATAAAAACCTTTTTATTCAGCTTCACGCTGTGGCCCACATATAGTAGGCAAGGTAAGCAGAGGGAACCTAATCTTAAGACACTGTTTTCCAATTTCTGCCAAATTTTCAAGGCATTAAGTGGAATGCAATGCTGCACTTTTGCCTTGGTACCAGAGCAAAGAAATGAAAACATTAATAAACAATAATTCATTCCCCCAAGTGGGAATGAAACCCACAACTGTTGCTTAACAGTCACACGGATGTGCTCCTGCGTAGAACTCCCTCATTATTTGTGTAAGAAAATTTTTATTTTTCAGCCTTCTTTTTTACTATAAATTAGCCTGGCATGGCCCATTTCCCACCTGACTCCCTGATTGAGCCCTTGATTAAGCCCTAGGTCGGGGTAAAACATATCTTGAATTCATTAGATTCCTCTTAATATGAAAATATAGAAAACATTTGCCAGTATATAATGAAAATGATTCAACATATATTGGAAATGTAATATTTATAAGTATTGATAAGATTGTTTAAATTAAAATAGAAAAGAATTCACATTCCTTGATAGCTTCAGAACTTTTAGCAAACTATAAAATTTTAAATATAAAATTTCATTCCATTATCTAGAAAGATAGTTATTTTCTGAATTTCTACTTTAAAAATATCTAATAGTATATAAACAGCTAGGTTAACTACTCGTAGGTAAGTGAAAGTGTTTTTAGGAAAGTAAGGTTTGTAAATAAATATTTCAAGTTAATTTCTTTTCTCTTTATTTTTTTTGTTATAATCATTTTAAAAATTATGTAAATTATAGTAGAAACATAGACCTGGTGTAAACATCCTTAAAATAGATATATTGTGTCAATATTTAAATATTTAATAGGAATACTAATTAGAATTACAAATATAATAGGTATGTGACATTGATATTGTTTTACCTTCAATAATACCTATTATATATAATCAGAAAGAGACTAACTTATTAAACTTTAGATAACAATATTTCGAAAAGAAGACATGTAGTTGAAAGTATCACCTTCAACTAAATGTATTCTTTACTTTGTACTTATAATTTTTTGTAGAGGTTCTCGGTGCACTCTTATTCTATAGAATTTGCAAATTCAATTCTACTTGAAGCAGCTTTAATGCAGTAATATCCAACATTTGAAATTATCTATAAACTGGTCTAACTGTCAATTTATAAAATATTTTTGAGAGTTATGCCTACTTCTATTTTTCGACTAAGATTATTGTATTACCATTTTATTTGTAATGTCAATAAATATTAATTATCTTAGATTTAATATTATCAAGGTGTTTATAGCATAACATAGCATATTTGATTAAAACAGACGGTTTATATACAAGGCAAAGAGTACAATTTTGTAAATATATTTCTCATAGATAAGATCTTTTTGAACAATAAGTAAAGCAATATGTGAGTTTGAAAACTATTGGTACTCAGCATGTTTTTGCGCTTATTCAGCATTCAATATTGAGGTGTCTATTAGTATTTATATCCAAATGTTTCTATTAGTTTCTTTTAGATTTAATTTGGGATGTTTAATGGGTCCTATTCATATTTTGGGTCAAAAAAAATTATTAATTAATTTTAAAGTAAATATTTTTTTACTTATTTTCAATATGCACACCTCTCTTAACAGATAGAGATCATGGTGTCTTAAACACTTCATCCAAGCGTGGTGGCTCTCTGTAAAAAATATTTTACATAATGAAGTGATTTTTAAAAAGATTATCATTGTAATATTATTATACTTAATGAAACTTTTTATAGGTACTTAATATCGATCATCAAATATATTTTCTTAGTTGATAAGATATTATAGTCGATTTCTAGAATAATTTTGTCACTTGTGACGTAATATTCATAGGGTTTTGGCCTCCTATTTTGGAAAAGCGCCTTAAATATATTAATATATTTTAAATAGATATGTCTACTTTGCTGTAAAGATTATTTAGGTAAACAATGTTGTGTTATTATTCTACTGTTTTTTAGTCTTTACGTAGGTTATATCGGTGTTGTAGGGATTTGAATTCATAATATGTACTTAACCTCTATGGTTTTAAAATAAGGGGAAATTTTAAAATAATATTTTCGTATTAATCGTTATTGAAGTTAGTAAAGACTTATCTTTAAGTAAGTACGTATAGCTTGCGAGGTCTAAGCTGAGCTTTGCATCTGTGTTTGTGCTTATATAGTGTACGTGTAGCGCGACCTGCTTGGCCCAAACATGTTAATTAATATTATATTGCTTGTGCATTGTACTGATAGCAGCGTTACATATATTATTAACATGTGTGTACGATTTATTAAGTGAAATAAAAAGTTTGCACTATCATTCTTGTACAGAATAGAAAATGTACTCAATAAAATAAGAAAAAAGAAAATCGATAACACAACACCGTTTTTGGTAATATAACGGAAAGCTTCGTTACTAACTCAAACGACATCTGACGAGACTCGTCACGAGAGTAACGATTATGAGAATGCAATGTCCGGCTAAGCAGAATTGGTATAATTAATTTATATTGCTTTTTTTTAATTTATTTCTTATACTTAACAAAGCGTTTATTTTCCTATATAATTTATAATTATAATTTTATAATCAATTACACAAATGCAAAGCTCACCTTAAGCCTCGCGAACTGTACCCATATATATTTATACGTTCCAAAATTTATACACTTTCGTAAAATAATAAATATTTCATTCTAAAATAGTTTCTCATTTAAGAGTAAATAGATAAATACTATGTTAGATGTTGATGTGTATCATTTGTAGAAGTTTAATAGTATATGTAACACATTTAATGTCTAATAAATAAATATCTAGTAAGAAATAGATGCCTTTTATTTAAACACTAGCAATCCACTTGTAACATCGCCCAATTTTCGTTTTTTAATAACCATATAATTTTGAAAATAATGTCTGTACATATATCACAAAATAAAGATTAAGTTAATTCAATAATATTCTTTTTATTCATAAACCGATTAAAATAAAACAAGCGAAGACGAAACGACAATTAAATCGGCTTAGCCGACAAAAAATAATATATTGTATTTGTTTTATCATATTATTAAATGCTAATAATACTCTTTTTATGACTTTCATTATATAAATAAAAATACAAAATAAATATTTGAAATAAAAACTAAATTTATAATATGTAGTTAATATGATCAAAATACAAAAAAAGTATTGATTATTTAGTATCCTGATCTTATAAAAGTAGGCTACAAATATTTATCGAGTCTAATAGTTAAGTTTTAATGTAGGTATAATATTCTAAAAACCTGTACTAAGGCTTTTAAATTGATACGTAACTTAAATAAACATCCTGGAAAAAGCGGAAGTGTAGAATAATTAATTTCAAACTACAGGGAGTAATATAAAGCCATTTATGATGATGGTAATGAAATTTACCTTTTGGCTCAAAGCTATTCAAATTGAATAACAGAACTTGGGAGTGGCAATGTACATAGAAAATAGAAATTGTATTATATGAGTCTCGAACATACTATCCGAATATGTTCGAGAGTTCTTGTTCGATTAATTTATATTCGAACTGCTTGTCTATTTGATTGGCTTTGGTTTTTAACTAAAATCAGTGATCAACCGAATGTTCGGTATTTATAATTTCGACCAAAATTAAGACTAAAATTTAAAATAAGGCAATATATGTGTTGGGTCTCAATTACTATTGACATGCGACAATTATATCGATATTTATTCGATCATGTGATACAGACATCAGACTGCTGTAACGATAATTTTGGTAGGTACATCCCTAGTAGCTGTAGGTTTGACGTCCCTGGGCAGTCTCGGAGCTCTTTCACTCAGTGCAATTTAGTAAATTTGAATTTTGGTATAAAATTGGGATTTTACATATAGTGTCTTCTTTCGTGTATTAATATTGTAACAAAATTTAGAATTTTAAAATATATAAATAACTCTATCATATTTGACACGTAAACTTGTATACCAAGCCGGCGTTAAATTTATTCATTTAAGAGATCATCAAAAATGGATTTTAAAATGCACGAATATACCCACGCTCTTGTTGGTAAAGTAACTCCTCTACGCCTCATCGATAAAGCAGATTTAAATGATTCCCGTCGTCAATATGATTATTATCTTCGACTTCTTAAAGAACTGAATTTGGAGCTGATCGAAGTCGAGACAGACGCATACTTCCCTGAAAATATAATATTTGAAGATTTAGCCATCATCTGCCACGGCATCGTGCTCATGCCCAAACCTATTTCTGCCACTGAGCAGATTATAGTAAGTTTTTTTTCTAATTTTATCCATAAAATATATTTCTGAAAGAATATAAGTTGGTAAAATAAATCTGTAGCATAAATAGGACTTGCTTATGTCTAAGTATTTTATTACAATTACAAAGAGTTATTAAAAGAATGGTAATATTATAAGTTTACTAGTAAGACGCAAGTTGTGTTGCAGGGGCACTAGTGTGTCTCTGTAAATGCAACTGGTAGTGGGTTCAATCTCCACCCGAGGAAATGAAGTAATTATTTAAATTTGTTTTAATTTAAACTGAGTGACTTAACACTCCCTCTGCCTGCCATGTGGTGTGCGGCTTAGACCATGAAATTGATTACTAGTAAAGTATAATAGCTATTTTTGCCCTTGAAAAGATAATAAAATCTATCAATGTTTTATAAAGAAATGCTATCTTCCTATGAATAACCTATGTTAAGAGTGCCATGTTGCAGCTGTGTAGTATCTGACTAAATGTAACAGTTGTGGATTCAATTCCTGCCAAGGGGAATGAAACATAATTATACTTTTTTCCCCTGAGTAGGAATTGAATCCACACATTGTCATTTAAAATGCTATGTCTTGAAAATGTAATAAATAAGATGTGAAATTGTTTGTTCTTGAATTTTATAGAGAATATGTATGAATAAGATTGTAAGTTTTATATTGAAAGTAGCAACTGTTAATTACTAGCTGTTTCTTAGCAGAAATGCATTTTGAGCTGGTGGTAGCGTTATGTTCGTTCAATAATTTAAAAATTACAAAAGTCTTTTAAAATAAAGAATACTTTTATTTGTTAATTTTTTAAATGCCATACAATATATTTCATTCATAATTCAAATATAATTTTCAATTGATATAACATTTCTTTTAAAAAATATAAAAACAATATATACTATCTGTATTTTCAAATGATGATTGCAATAAAAAATCTATTGTACTAATATTATATGAAGAGGTAAAATAATTTTACTTGATTACTAGAGTGCCTAAATATTAATACAAGTATTATTTATGTTTACTATTTGTGTATTAAGACACTTATCAAATAACATACTAGTTAGTTTAATTTTATTCTATTATAAATACACAATTTTACTTAGGTTCTATAACATAATTGACATTTGCTATGCAAGAATCTTATTCTTTATTTAATTCATCACATATTCTAAGGCAGTTGTGGCACAGGGGGGCGACTGTGAATGTGACAGTTGTATTGATTTCTACTTAGGGGAATGAAAATTCACTTTACAGTAATGTTTTCAACTGTGTCTTATTAGTACTTAACAGTTTTAGCAATCTACAATAAAAAAAATCAATCTAATAAACTAAGATTAGTCAGATATAAAACTAAAACAGAAAAGTATATCAAAATATACTTATTAAGTACATACTATTGACACACTTTATTACTTAATACCTAAGCCCACATTCTATTTCTCATTATTCTAATCAATATCATACCTATCAAGATATAAATAATACATAATTAAAAAAATATCATGTCATAATAGAAGTATGAGCTAGCTCTCATTCATGACCTAATTTTCTATAAATTGCTGTTTGACCTAGTAATTAACCTGTATTCTGAATGTCTCTAGAGTAATATAAATTAAACAAAGCATTTAAAAGATATATAAGTGAACAACCTTAACATTAAACACTTTGAAATAGATATTTAGAATAACTTTAAATATTATTGTTATTGTGAAGTGGGATAGTGTCTAAATGTACATATATTGTTGCCTTAAAATGTATGCCAAACAGCCGATGAAGAAAATTATCAGGAGGCACAAAAGACTATTAGTGATAATATTATTAGAAGATCTTAATTATTTTTAAAATTGATTTGTGTTGTCTTTTATACATAATAAAATGATGGTTGATTTAATATTTTTTTTTTCAAAACTAAATAAATGCCATAAATATGGATTTAGCAGGTTTGCAGTCTAATCCAATGATGCACTATCGATGACACGACACTATTTCTCAGTTTTTGATAAATAAAAAAATAACATTTGCAATTGGCCAAAAGCTATCGTAATAGAATAAACTGACGATTGATACTGAAAAAAAAAATATTTTATATACTCGCCAACTATTATTTCTGCACTTTTTTTGTAGCAAACTATATTCTTCTAATTCTTTTATTCGTCTATTTTTTTAATAAACAAAAAACCGAATAATAATATTCAAAATTTATTTGACATCCAACCAACAATCCAATGCTAAAATAAACATGGCGCTCAATGGTTGTAATTAGATATTTTAATTTAGTTTTATTTCTTGTAATCAAATTTAAATATTTATTTAAGTATCTTGATGACATAAAATAAAAAAATCGATATAAATAAAAGTAAAACATGTAAGATTATCTTTTTTTTTTTTATTTTGTTACACCTTTCTCCTTTATTTCATATTACGCAACGGGTTTTAGGTTCGCAGTTTGTATATTATTTTAAAATAAAGAGTATCGAAAGATTTGTAATGTTGTCTGAAACAAATAGTATTTGTGCAAAACTGTTCTTGAAAAAAACGGTTAAAATAATGTAAAGCGAAACAGCGAGTTAAATACAGAAACTTAAACGTTAAAAATCTTAAAAAGCTATATAAATAAAATGTGAAATTGAAATAATTATTATTTCAGATGGCCGCTTTAAAGGAGGTTATGACAAAAGAACTCGGCCAAACCGTGATGGAAGTACAAGACCCGGAAGCCAAACTAGCTGGCTCCGATGTTTTATTCACAGGTATTTTTTTATCTATACATATAAAAAAAGGGAGTGTCTGTTGTGATTTTAAAATAACCTTGGTTTTCTGAGTTCATATCCATAGTTATTTATACGATACCAAAATATAAACAATGAAAAAATCTTTGTCCGGATTAATCTCTGGAATAGCTGAATCGATTTTTATGGGACTATTACTGCAATATAGAGGCGGTTGTGGAGCGACATATAGGATATTTTTTATTTCAGAATACGCACGACAATCCGCGATTGTCGTGCGCGCCTACTTAGATAGATATGAAACAGCTAAATCTTTACCTAGTAGGTACGACATTTTTGTGAGCAAAAATTAAAATCCGAAAGATTTAAATTGCGATTTATTAGGAGAATCACAATATATTGTTCAATGTTCCCTAAACTAGTCATTTAATAATATTCAATAAATATTTGTATAGTTCAAGCTGGCGAGGCCGCGTGGATATCGCTAGTCAATTATTATTTAGCAGTCTTATATTTGTTTAACAGTTTATCTGGATGGCATTCATTGACCATGTAATTATACAAAAAAATATAAAATATTGTTAGAAATCGGAAGCGGTTATAGTTTTTAAAATACAAGATAAATACACACATCGTCTATATGTTTTTAAACTATTTGGAAAGGGAT
>DWAO01004924.1:0-12258 GCA_018230605.1 Heliconius congener
AAAATTGTCTTTGATTTTCTAAAAAAAATCCGCAATTACTTAGTTGCCAACCCAACATTATTATTTATTAATATTTACATTTGTTCGCTCTGGTAACAAAGCAAAAGCCGGGCGTTGAGTTCTGCCACTTCACACGCATTTCCTCGAAAAAATTGACAGAAAGTGTGCGGGATACAGCGTATAGCTGATAAAACATATCAATACATTAAATACATAAAATTCTACAAAAAACCAATTAAATTATCCAAAATTTATATAAAAAAATAGAATAAAATGAATTTCTTAAATCTGTACATGGAACGAGTCCATCTACAAAATAAGCCCTTATCTATATATTTATGAGAACCAAACTTGTAGTCCCGAAGTCATTCTGTTTCGTGGGCTTTAACGATTCCTTTGGGTCACACTTTCGTGTAGATTTTATATGTTACTTTAGTTACTTGGGGCCCATCCAAATAATAAACATATACAGTAAATTCTCTATTTCTAAACTAACCTAAGAATGTTCAAAACCCCCAGCTGTAATAACATTTTATTACGGAGGAGTATAATATTACGTAATATGTTGTTATTTCACATTAAAATAACATTATACATAAGAAAAATGGTGAAAAATATGTTATAAAAATACGTAATGTAATATTTCATATATACGAGTATCAAAAATACCATTATTTGAACAAGAAGGCCAGTCGTCGCGCAGAGGCACAGTAAAACTGTAAACGCAATAGGCTGTGGGTTCAATTCCCACTCGAAGAAATGCAATATTACATATTTTCACTTCTTCCCTCTGGTAACGAGGCACAGTGCTGCACATTAGGTTTCCATGCTGCTTCTGTCTACAATGCTACGTACGGGATACAACGTGAAGATGAGAAACTAAACCACAAAAAAACATTCATTATTTCACTTTTCTACCAAAACTACGCTAGAAAATATTAATTTAATCAAAGACCTAAGAGTAAGTTAAGAGTTTCTGCACTCAACACTTATGAGAAATGAAATTTAAATTACATGCTACTTTATAGCACCTACAAGTGTTTACGAATTCTACTTTACAAGATGAGCTTTGATACGGCATGTTTACTGACGCGAGCTTTTACTTTGTGAATATAAATGGAAGGATAAAATGCATTGCGTAATATGTGCAGTGGATAAAAATCCTTTCAGAGCGGCGGCTTAGTTTTGAAATTCCAACCAAATCCTAGGCCCACGCACGCAATTATTGCAGATTGCGGTGCGCTCAAACAACGTGGAGCCGTCGCTGCGCATCTACAGCGAGGATGGAAGCGGCAAATCTGTTGCAACATTGGCTTAACAGCTGGGCGATTGGTACTTACTGCAGGTTGTAAACTAAAAACTTTTAAATGTTAAATATTTTTAAAATACATTTGGGAAAAAATGGTTAAGTGGGAGTCGGACTCGTCCATAGAGGCTTAAATACCAATTTCAAGATAAATATATAAAAATTTTTAAAATGAAGTTTGCGAGCATATAATATCATTTTGTGTAATATTCATTACAAATATAAGTCTGTAATGATTGTTTTCTATAAAATATTTATCTTTTAAATCACTTTTCGGATTTTTTCCTTTATTTATAATATAAGTTCTCTCATTATGTCAAATTTCACAACTGTAGTTCCACGGGAAGTACCCTTTACCTTTTAAAGAACGGAAGCATGAAAATGGTTAAGAATTGCAATAACGTAGGTACAATTTCTATTATAGCTGTACGGACTCTTAATTCCATATTTATCCTGTCTTGGTAAGAAGCCACCAAGACATGGACTGTTATTTATTACAACATTTGTCATACTGTCAACGACCATCATAATAACGCTAGGTACGTCTAAAAATATAAGTAGTGATATGAATCTATATTTATATTTTTAAAAGATCCACAAGACCACAGAATATGAACTCTTGTGACTTGGATCTTTTAAAAGCACTCCGTTTCCACATCCAGCCTGATTCGGACGGACCTCTAAAATTACGTGACACTTCAACGGAGCAACTTTTGCTGACATCTTTAAAACAACTGGTAACTTTTAGCTCAGCGTAGTAATTTTCGCAAATTCCCAAACTCAATCGTTAAAAAGTTAACTGGTTCGTATTTCAATACCAAAGTCAAACATAACAGTTTTTAAAAAAGTCTGTATAAAAATGTAAATGAATATAGAGTTCGTATATTTATATCTACATTAAGTCGAGTTTTATTCTAAAAAGTGTTACAGACTGTAGTTTAAAATAAACGAGTATATGTTTTAACATGTTTGAAATATATGATGTTTTTAAATTTTTATATATTTGAACGAGTTTTAATAAAGAAGTGACAAGACACGTCAAAAGGCTAGAATCGGGCAATGTGTATTTTACACGAACCATTTTAAAGCTACTTTTGAAACTTTCATAACTCGTCAACCAATTAGTCTCCATCTGTGAAATGCAAAATTTTATACACACACACAAGAAAGTAAGAAAAATGAGCATAAAAATTATTTTCTTTATAACGAGTAATGATATCCCATCAAAAATATAAATGTAAAACGAGAGCCAAGTTAAATGTTAAAGTAATGCATTGTTCTCGACTTCACTAAAGAACAGGAGATCTATATGGGTGCTGAGTTGTTCACATGGATAAAATTTAATCTCTAAATTTGACTTGGCAATTTTTTACCACACATAACCAAATATCCACCTTATAGTCCAGGACAAGCTGGAAGTACGCTAACTTGCACATATATTGAAGTCTGTAAAAATAAATTTAGAGCTTGATTTTTATGCCGAGTGAACCCAGAACTCGGCACCCATATAAATCTACCATTCTTTTGTAGGTGAAGTCTTACATAAATTACGAATTACCTAACATTTAATTTGGCTCTCATGTCACATTTATATTCTTGATGGGATGTACTTTTCAGATTGACACGAGTATGATATAGTAGTCCTAACTTTGGAACGTTACATTCTCCACGTTTAACTAGACATTGAAATTATTTGTTTTAAAAATAGAAGCTACCTTTTTTGATTTATCGTAATAAGACCTTCTTAGTAATCCAATTGAGAAAGCCATTATTTTTTTTCAGCTTCACGCTATATCACACATTTAGAAGGATGGCAGAGGGAGTTTAGTGTTAAGACACTCCGCTCCCCATTTTCCGCCGAATCCTGGAGGCATTGCGTGTTCAAAAACTCAACGCCGCACTTTGTCTCAACTTCAAAGCGAACACATGAGAAAAAAAACCTTCCCCGAGTGGGAATCGAACCCACAACAAGTCGCGTTTATACTTTATGCACCTGCCCCACAGACTGATCTCACTTTTTATATCTCCTAGATTCTTTATATTTTTTTAAAACAATATTTTTGTAAGACAACTAAGCACAATTTCAATAGTAATACATCAAAAGACGTAAAAATATAAACTTATCGTAGCCATCTTTTTAGCTTTACATATCGAACCAGTTCAAAGCTCAAACGTAATAGTAGTGGACAATAATGTGGAATCCATGCAATTTTACACCGGACGAGCATACAATCTGTAAAGAATCTCTTTGCGGACCATTCTCCGGTCAGGACATTGCGGAATATTGGCCTCCTCCGCACCGTTATCTTTGGATTTGTGAATGAATAAGACATAAAGCTCTTTTAAGAGAATATCGATCAAGTTCAATAAAATAAGTTTAAATGTCAGAGAATTTTCAATATCACGATTTAAAAAAAAATTGTGAAAAGACGTTTGTGTGTTAAAGGTTATTACTAAATTAATAATTTTATAAATGATAACACGCTTTGGGAATGAAATGCTCGGTCCAGTTTCTTTCAAAGGTATTAATTACTATCACAAATAATTAAATATGTATTTATATTAAATTTAATTTTAAAAAAAAATCCGCTGAGTTTCTTGCGCCGGTTCTTTTCAGGTCTGAGGCATTAAGTTTAGTGAAATGGTGGTAATTTGTTTGACGTTCAAAAAAATTAAGCATGTAATTTCTTATTTCTAATATAATTATTTGACTTTGACTATGTTCTTTGTGATCAGGGTATGCAGAGGGACTCTGGGAACTTAGTGTTAAGACACTTCCATTCTCCACTTTCTACCGAATTCTTGAGGCATTGCGAGTTCAGTGGCGGCACTCAACGCCACGTTATGTAAAGAAATTAAAATATTAAATATTTCAGACAGAATGTGTTTATTTCTCATTTCTAGCAACCCTAGCTAGGATATTTTAGATCAATTCATATTTTGTTTTTATTAAGGCCAGTCGTGGTACAGAGGCGCAAGCGTGTGATTGTACATATTTATTATTTTCATTTCTTCACTGTGGTGTGGAGACAAAGCGGGTTAAATTTTCGCCACTCTCCACGCAAAACCTCCAAAATTAGGCGGAAAATGGGAAGAACAAGATTCCCTCTGTCTACCCTACTGTGTGCGGGATACAGTTAAAAACTTTTTTTTTTTAACTTTAACTTATTTTTTATTAACATCATTATAAATTTAAAATACAATTTGTTGTATACAATACATACATGTTCAAATCATCACTTACTCAATCATTCACCATAAACAGTGAAACATTTAATTTCCCTAATATAATATTAAAGAGAATTATTCCAACGTCTCGTTCGTTTCCTCTGAAACTGGAATGATCCAAGTTAATATGTATGAACGTTGGATGTAAGGGAGCCGTGCCGATCCTTGTTCGCCAAAATGTCGTCTTCCTTTATAATTCAAACATCAGCGCGGAATAAACAGCCGTTGTCTGAAAGATTCAGAAAGGCTTTTCGTTTATATTTTGTTATGTGTTTTCGCTTCGCTTCTCATTAAACATAAACATAACGTAAGTTATGTTAATTTTTTATTTTCTGTAATGTTTAATAGGATAATTAATGAAATTTATTGATTTAAAACAAATATGTAAGTCTGAATAAATATTTGAGAGCAGTCGTGGCGCAGAGGCACAAGCGTGTCTGCAAACAAGACAGGTTATTGGCTCGATTCCCACTCGCGTAAAGTAAATATTTGATATTTTCAATTCCTCGCTCTGGTAACGAGACAAAGCGCGGCGTTGAGTTCAGTTAGTCAACACGCAATCCAGAATTCCGAACGAAAGGGGTAACGAAACTAGTAGGTTCCCAGAATCCCATTGCCTAACCTAGCTATAAGAGAAAAGAAAAGTAAATGACAAGGACTAAAATGTTGAGTCTACGTAAAAACAAATTGTATTACTCTACAACTCCTAATGTGTACAAGGTTATACGCGATATCTCCTGAACTTACTTTTATGCAATCTCCTAAGGACTTGTTCAGGAGCAGCACAAAATTCGTGGATAAATTCAGCCAATTCCGACTCACCTTTTACGACTCAAATGAAGTATGAAGTAAGTACGTGAGGAAAGCTCTGTTTTATTACGCGGAAAATAAAACTTCTAATGAACAGTGTTTATTGCGTTAATAAAATGCAAATAAATAATACTAGTATAATTAATTTCATTAATATATTTAATAAAATCAAAGAATACAGTTCTTGAATGTGCAATTTTGCTATATATATGACATTCAAAAGTTTATTAACAAATGAACTGTTCGTTTCTATTTTGAATTATTTAGCCAGACACGGTTGAACATGTGTTTTTCAAAGGACCAATGATATTCTAAGGCTAGACCAGTTGGTTTAATTGAAGACCTTCTAAATGGGTATTACAGACAAATGTTCAGGAACGACATTTGATACCTTTTCGAAAACAGATAAACTAGTGATATAACTCGAGTCCACATGCGTAACAGTCCACCGGTCTTGGCTGTTGCTGTACATATGTATATCAGCTTCACGCTGTATCCCGCACACAGCAGGGTAACAGGACAGGACATCAGAGCGAAGAAATGGAAATATAAATTTAAGTAAATATTTTATCTCCTCGAGTGGTGATCGAACCCACACTTTATGCCACTACGCCACGACTGGCCTCACATATAATACTATAGATTAAATTTAATTACATGAAACCGAGGCATTTAATAAGGTATTTACTTCACTGACATAATGACATGAAACGTATACCTTTCATATTGAGAACCCACCTATGTCAATTAAGAATATAATCAGTGCCTATCCAGATATGATTATGAACCAACGGACAGACAATAAAACTCCTTGTATGTTGATCAATCTCCTAGAGAAATCTGTCAAAAATATAACCTCAAAATCGAAAAGTTTTTTGTATTATTTACGATTCTCTAAAGTATCAGTTATTTATATTGAATTTGAGTCGAATGTATACGTTATTTAGAACTTCAAAAATATTTTTCTGTAACTAACTGCCTCGGGGCGAACAATGTATGAGCAATGAGGAACAATGATATTTGATACATATTATTATAGTGGGGTTTTAAGGAAAAGAAATTTATTTTTAATTATGCTTTGTTAGACACAGGGTACATTTTGGCGGGCAAAGGGAACCTGGGAACCTAGTGTTAAGACATCCTGAGTTCCGAATAGAGGCATTGTGTGTTTTGCCTCGCGCTTTGCCTAGCGTTACCGAGCGAGGAAATAGAAATAATAAATATTTTATTTCCTCGAGTTGGAATCGTACCCACAACCTGTCGCGTTTACAGTCGCACACTTGTGACACTGCGCCACGACTGTCCTCAAGTACTTTTAAAGCCAAAATAACACATCTATTAACAATTTTCTAAATTTTTTTAGTATTTGAAAAAGTTCTTTTGTAAAACTATATCTATTGAGGATAGCGGAAGACAGATCGCCCTATAAATCTCCCCCATGTCTAATTGACGGCCAGGAACTGCTGGCCTCCTACTCCTAGCTATACTGATTCACTGACTCTGGAAAAGTCACTAAGCAACTTTGCTTTCAATAGAATGTTTTTTATACGAATGTTTATGTGTATGTGTATCTTAATACTATAATTATAATACGAAATGCATATACATTATTTGACTTTTTTTTATCATAGTTCATAGTTACCGGGTATCGTGTAATTTGATAAGTATTATATGTTTATATTTATAATATATTTAAATCATAGTATTTTTGAAATATTTTTTTTTCAAAACATTTAGGTATTTTGTTTTAGGTTAGGCTAGGTTAACCTACTAAAGTTATAATAATTATACTAATCAGCTTCACGTTGTATCCTGCATGCAGCAGGGTAGGCAGAAGGAGTGTTAAGACAGGAGAGCCAAGACATTCGGTTTCCCACTTTCCTCCGAATTTTTGAATTTTTCGAGGTATATATAGTGACAAAATTAAAACATTAATAAATTTATTCATGCCCCCGTGTGGGGATCGAACCCACAACCTTCGTGTTATACCTTTGTGCCCCTGTGCCATGACGACCTCTCTCGGTATAATATTTAAAAAATCATTAAATTTACTTGTAATTATGAAGTAGACTAATTATTAACTTAGCGCTACACGAAATAGTTGCAGTTACATTTTTTTCGTATTATCTAAAATTTTACCTATACATACCTTCATATATTTTGGTTCCGATCGTTCAACAGAATATCATTAAACGTTTCCAAGGTATGCAGTAGAAAGTGCAAAAGTAATAAATAGTTTCTTGTTCTATCTCAAACTTTAATATAATAAATCTGAAATACTGGTGGTGTATAAGCCAAATTCACAGAATATATATTTATAAAATAAACTCTATAAAGCATCCTTTGGGAAACAATTTTCAGCGCGAGTAACGAAAGATAAACAGCCATATAAATCTTCCCTCATGTCTAATTGACGCCTAGCCACTACCGGCCCCATACCTACCTACATTGATTCACTGGCTTACGAAAAACGTTTTAAGTGGTAAAAATGTTTAAATAACAAAATTAGCTAGATATTATAGAAAATTCTATACGTTGTTTTTATTATGTTGTCCAAAAATATTCAACCGTCAAACGTATCGAATAATTTTTTTGTTGTACCGTTAAAAATATCAAGAATAAGTCAATATTAAACTATATAAATTACAAACATAATTTAGATACAAAGAAGATACAACATACAAAAATGATAAATAGGAGCCAAGTTAATAAAACGTGAACAATCACGACACTCAATTTATAAAGCAATCCCATTATAAATATCAACCAAAACAAATAACGAACTAGATTATTTGTGATTACGAATCCCATCTGTAATACCGATGTTTCTGAGACTATACATTACTCGATTTTAATGACGGCGGTCGCCATTTAATCATCGCAAAGGGGCCATAAATCCTAATTACAAGGCTTATTATTTCGAACTTGCCTCGAGATCTGAGTCTGAGCTGAGAAGTGAGCTTGGGCAGGACAATAGTACCGGTAACATATTGACTCAACGCCCCAAGTCCCGACTGGTCTGGTTATTAAAAGGTAACGTAAAAATAGATTTATGTGTTTGAAAACGGAATTATTCTTTTAATTTTATTGCTTTAAACAACATTATAATATATGTAGAATACATATGACAGACTTTCACTGAAAATCTCTCCAACTGTCCTTAGTTGGAGAGTCGATTTTCGTTCCCAAATAGTTTATTACTACAAATTACAATTTTTTACACATGACTACAGATGATCCTGGCATTAATCTCGGCTTTTTCAGGGTCTGCATTTCTGCTCAACCTAATCCACTTGACACAGTATTTATCGGATAATATATTATATTAAAATTTAACTGTTATTATGATCCAAATGTTATATTTAAAGGTCATCATGGCACAGATGATATTCATTACCGTGCTATGCCGCATTACCTGAGCGAAGAAATTAAAATATGCAATATTTCATTCAGAATTGAATCCACAACCGTCGCGCTTACAGTCGCACGCTTGCACCCCCGCGCCACTACGGCCTCGAGCATCTACGGCTTCTAATTCTTTTCATAAAACATAATATCTATCTACACTAGACTCGCTTGTCATCATTAAAAGTAAATTGTGTTAAAGAACTAGTGACTACATAAATCGTCGCCCGACTATTGGGAATAGTATATAAAAACGAACGAAGTCACAGATACTCCTTCCCTTAACTATCAGAGATAAATTGTCAGCGGAACACGAGACTGTTCACGTTATATTGGTTCCGATGACAACTTAAGCATTTTTTATGAGAATTTGTAGTGATTTTTCTCTAGGTCTGGTCTTTTTTTCTCTAGTGACAATTAACTTATTTCCGTTCAATAAAAAAACAAAAAACCTCTTGTAAGACCGACCGTGAAGAACCGTTCAACAAAAAACCTCTTGTAAGATTTTGTCATAAATTGAAAATAATATATTTAAAAGTAACAAAATCCAAAAATGAGACCAGTCGTGGCGCACGGGCACAAAGTGTGACTGTAAAATCGACTGGTTGTGCTGGAGCCGAGGCAAAGCGCCTTCAAGTTGAGTTCGCCCACTAAACAAGCAATGCCTCCAGAGCTCGACGGAAAGTGGAGAAGTTTTATTTTGTGTCAACTTCAATTTGTTTTCCGTATACATTATACCAGAGTAGGAGCAGAGGAAGTTAGTATTAAGACACTCCGTTGCAATTTTAACAATCTAAAAAGTAGAACGTTGAATTTCGTTTTTTTGATTCTCATAACAATTGTGGCCAATCCCCACTTTGTGCAGACGACACACCGACCCGGCATCGACACCGGCATTGACACTGGCACCGACAGCCTGACCCAAAGAGCCTGTATGCCAAACATCAGTGTTCTACTCAAAGTAGCTTCTGCTGCTAGCAGTCACATTATGGGTAACGGAAGAGTTCGTAAAATACACAATAAAAAAACATTGTATTCGATTTCGAAGTTTCTCTTTAACCCATACGACTATTAACTTTCAATCTTTCTCAATGTAAGCGGAACCCTAAAAATTGGCACTCAATATTCTCGCAAGAAACCGCACTGATTGCACAAAGGCCTCCCGTGGGGCCGAATTACCGTCACGTACCGGACCCCACTTCGTTAGTTCACTGATGACGTATACTCAACACCTCAATATTTTCAATTTCATATACTTACTTATATGTGAATTTTGTGAAAATGAGCAGAGACTGTTTCGATTTCAGAATACACAATTTTATGATGTTTTGTATATCTTTCAGAGTGTTTTCAGTCAGCTTCACGCTGTATCCCGCACACTGCAGGGTAGGCAGAGGGAACGTAGTGAAAGACACTCCGTTCCCCACTTTCTGCCGAATAAGTCAGATCATCAGAGTGTTTTGTTGTAATATTTTCTCTTAAAGAACCAATAGTTCATTATTGGTTGCCGCTTTTAGGCATCATTTAAAAAAATCTTTTAAGATTCAACAATAATATACTTTTTTTTTCAGCTTGTCACGCACGTATAGTAGGATAGGCAGGGGGAACCTAGGTGGGTGTCACAATGTTGTGACACTTCCGTTCCCCATTTTCCATGGAATTCTGAAAGCATTGCGTGTTGACCTTGCGCTTTGCCTCGTTACTAGAACGAGGAAATCAAAATATTAAATACAATATGAAAACAATAAAATAATAATACAACTATATTTCCTCTCCTTTACTTTATGGCCAATAATTGTCTAAAATACATATAAGTCAGCTTCACGCTATATCCCGCACACAGCTGGATAGGAAGAGGGAAGCTAGTGTTAACTTCCTTCCCCACTTTCCGCCGAGTTCAAGAGGCATTACGTGTTTAGTGGCGAAACTCAACGCCATGCATTTCGTCGACACCAGAGCGAAGAAATGAAAATTTAAATATAAACAAATATTTCATTTCCTCGAGTGGGGATCGAACCCACAACCAGTCGACTTTACAGTCACACTTTGTGCCCCTGCGCCACGACTGACCTCAAAAGACTGACCTCATATTTAAAGTATTTATAAAATATATATCGGTACAGGTTAATTATGTTGACCGAGGCTCAGCTGGTGTTATTGTGCGACGTTGTCAGTAATGAAACTCATTATATCGGTTATTGAATCAAGCTACCGCCTTGAGCGCATACATCACGCCAATAATGACATCTCTTTTATATACCTATTTATTTTATCAGATTTTTCGCAAACAATCTAATAATCGAAATGGAAAAAATTTTTTTTTCAATGTCACTCTTCACTTCACTTCACAGGGTAAGTAGAGGGAGTCGTGTTAGGGCAGTACACTTTCCGCCGTTTTCTGGCAGAGTGGCGAATGTCAACGCCGCGCTTTGTATCGACACCAGAGTGAAGAAATGAAAATATGAAATATTTTAGTTCCTCTAAAGGTAATCGAACTCATAACCTGTCGCGTTTCTCACTCGTCACACGCTTGTGCCACTTAAGCCATTATTCGCCTTATGGGATATGATATTCATAAATCACTTATATACAATACATATTAAGTTTGATTTAATCTTCAGAATGAAGAACCTCTCCATTACATTATTTCTGCCCATCCTGCTAATCGTGATCGAACTTGAAGTAAAAGCAATCTTAAAAAATTATAATTTATAACTTTATTACTTACTATAGTTTGTTATTTAAGATCATAAACATTAGCTTCACGTTGTATTCCGCACATACTAGGGTGGGCAGAAGGAAACCAGAAACCTGTATGTCAATACTTAATACACTGCGTTCCCATTACGATTGACCGAGTGGGAATTGAACCCACAATCCATCACGTTTTTGCCACTGCGCCACGACTGGTCTAACCAACATTAACTAGATTCCAAATCAGAGAGAAGTTTTGCTTTTCATAAAATAAAATTATATAATGCCTCATACAAACTAAGTACACATTCATTTGAAATGGAATGGATAATTCGCTGGTCGGTTAGTCATTGTTCTGATTTTGCTAATCTCACCATAACCGCAACGCCAATCGTTGCGGATATGAAACGGGGAAATGAAGCTATGTTGATTTTTCTTTCTGAACGGACATCCTGCTCTCGTTATACGTGACTATTATATTTCGTATTAAAACGAAAGGTTATTATATTATATGATACAATTTGACCGCCTTGTAAATTATGATAACTAAACTATTGTCAAGATATAATATATTTTATTACTATATACAAAATAGTTTATGTTGCTGTTACAAGCTAATGTTTGTTTACGGTTAATAAATATGATACTAAAATCTCTATAATAATAATAATTATTATTATTATTATAGAGATTAATATTAAAATATCTATCTTATTATAATACAGTAAAAATATTTTGTCTGTACATTTAGTAATTTTGGCTGAAATGGATAGAGGGGCACTTAAAAAGAATAATAGAAAGCAAAAATATTATTT
>DWAO01004925.1:0-12256 GCA_018230605.1 Heliconius congener
ATTTAAGTAAATATTTCGTCTCCTCGAGTGGGGATCGAACCCACAACCAGTCGGTCTTACAGTCACACTTTGTATCACTGCGCCACGACTGGCCTCACTCTGGCTGGCTGACTGGCCGACATGCCTCATTATTAGAAATAAAATATAAATATTAATTTTCTCGAGTGTGAACCAATGCCACAACCAGTTGCTTTTTCAGTCTTATACATCCATGTTTCCCTGTACCACTACTGGACTCGTTTAAATAAAACATAAAATTATATAATTTTCATCACAGTCACTGTATGTCCATCACAGTCCATCATCAGCTCGTCCAAATCTGATCTGTTCTCCCAATTTGAAATAATACCTATCATCGGCATTATACAAGGTTGAAAATTATCAGAAAAAGACAATAAGACTAATCAACAAGGTTCAATAGATAGCCTAAGCGTGTAGTTGTGGGCGGCAATACTACGGTTGTGGGTTCGATTTCCATTTAAGGAATGAAATATTTATTTTTTCATTTCTTAGCTCTGGTTACGAGGCAAAGCAAGGCAATGGGTACTGCCATCCAATTTGCTATGCGTCCAGAATTCGGCGCAAATCGGGGAACGGGAATGAGAACGGAGTGTTCTGAGTTCTAAACATCTTTTTTTTCATTTGTTTGTAAAAACGAACATCAATGAAACAGTTAATCAATGTGTATTTAATTCTCCATAACATTAATCTATATATCATTGCTTAAGCACTTTGTACACTAAGGAGATAATACTAACTTAATAATTTATCGACATTTTGATACATTTAGAAGGGAATTGTTATTAATAAAAGTTTTATCAAATAAACAAAGCTTATCAGTATTCCACCAGCCAGTATTTTGGAAATAGACCGTGGAACTCAGTTTAATCCGTTTAATTCGATAGATCCCAGGGCATCGGATAGGGGTCAATTGTCCATTTATCCTTTTAACGAAATTGATAAAACGAAACCAGCTCGGGTGATTTTAATTGATCGTATATAGTCAGTTAAAAACGAATTTGGCCGATACGGTGTACAGTGTTTAAGTGAGCCAATTGCCTTGCTTGAATAGTGAACATTTTTTTTCTATATCTGGTTTAGATCAGTTCAAATTAGTTTAAAAGCTTTTATAGGTGATTTTTCTATTAGTGTGCTAGGGTTGATGTTTCTTTGTGGTATGGTGTTAAAAATTTTAATTTTAACTTTCTATATATTCTAGGAAAGGTACTATTACTAGAGTCTAGGTATTGTTAGTATTGATTTATCTATTAAAACATTTTTTTAGAATAAAAGGGCTAATTATTTAGTGTTAATATTTCGCTTTTCTCATTTAATCAATACGTTGTGTTGTATTTATACAAAATATTGAACTGTAACCGTACAATCAAGACAAAAATAGGTAATAGTTTCATTCTCTTTGATGCAATTTTCGTAATATATTTGTTTATAATCAATTACTATCGATAACTATGTGAGTTATTTGAACCTATAATATCTCACGTATAAGTTATGACAAGTTATATGGTGCTGGGCATGTTATTTTCAACCACTTAAGTCGTTTCATACATATTACATTTGTATAAATACATTTTTTTCAGCCTCACGATTTTTTCCACATATCACGATAGACAGAGAAGCTAGTTTCAAGACACACCGTTCTACTTAGTTTCTTCACTTTCCGGCTGAATTCGGAATATTCCGTATTGAATGGTGAAACTCAACTCCCCACTTTGTTGAAAATAAAAATAATATTTTTCTTCAACAAGGAATTGATCCTAAAATCATCGCGTGCACAGATAATACGTAACGGTGGCACAGATAAGCAAAGACTCAAACAGATGTATCTATTCGTCCAATATATGTCAAACATAGCGTGGTCTGATCATCTAACGTCTAACTAGTTACGGAAATGTATGTAACGAAAACAAAGGAACATAATGCAATTGCGTAATCGACCGAGGCTCCGCCTATCGTAAATTGTCAGACCATAACGCTATGGAAACCAATTCTACATTCGCCCACTACATCCTCTTTTATGGAAGGTAAAAAATAAATTATTTTCTTCTAAGCACGTTGGTGGCATAAAATATTGTGTTTATTTAATTCAGCCGGGTCTCTAATGAATAAATTAAATATTTTATTGTATTAATTAATCGTTAACATAATGTTAAAATATAGATTTTTGTAATTAAGGCTTATGCCATTTGTATATGTATATAAGTGAAGGAAGTTTAGAAATAAAGTTCATTTTACTATGATATATTTTTATAGATATTTTGAGAATAAAAAAAATAATAATTGAAAATTTTATGTTTTGGCCACATAATAATCTAACAGGATATATTTTTTAAAAAATCTTTTTAAATTTTGATAGATAATATTATTCAATTAAATGTCCTAATAATGAAGCTTATTCAAAAATAGTTTTGCAATAAATATCGAGTATGGAAATTTAATTTTCAATTTACATTGAAATTTACGTAGGTACGCTAAAGGTCAAATATGACTTAGTGAGATGTCAAACAGCCTTTAATGATGCCAGCCTGCAGCTAGAATATTACTCGTACTTTTACAGAAATTGATTTTTAATAACTACTTACTTATCATGGTCACGTTTCTGTACGAGATGCTCGTAGGTACTTCTTTATAGTAATTCTCGATTTCATTAAAAAAAAATCAGCTTCACGCTGTATCCCGTACACAGCAGGCAGGCAGCTGGCAGAGGGAATCTAGTGTTAAGACACTAGGTTTCCCCATTTTCTTCCGAGTTCTGGAGGCCGAGTGTTGAGTGGCGGAACTTAACGCCGCACTTTGCGTCGACACCATTAAGGAATAAGGAATAAAATCGAATATACGTATAATTGTTTCTATTTGTATATTTATTTTTGTTTTGCTTATCAGTATATTCAACGTGTGGGATTAATATAGAATTTTAACATTATTATGTCACATGAGGATAACTAAAATTGGAGTACGAATTAAACATAAATCTTTGTTAATTCTTATTTCTGCTGTGAAATTTGATATTTATTTATATTGCAGTTAAATAAATAAACTATCACGAGGTAGCTGTGGGAATAGCATGTACTAACAACCTGATTTTCTTTTTTTTATCTTGTTCAATGCAACAACACCTACAGATGAAACTGTTACTTGTGTGTAGGTACATATTAAATGTGAAGTTATGATAATTGTATTTACATAATACAGCAGATTTAAGATTTAGATTGTACGTCATCGGTATAATAAGCGGTTGTTGTGGTAGTTGTAAGTAGGTTAACTAGATGGCGCCTCCTCGATCACAGTGATCAATCCTCTTTTAGATGAGAGGGACGGCCATACGTTGCCGCACTAGCGTGAGTGGGACGACTATAGGTTATTATTACGCCTACACTGCGGACAGAAGCCGCACGCGCTCACAAAAAATCCATTCGACGATAGCGCAAGCGCAGCGCTACATTCGCCCACAACTTCAGTTCGGTCAACTTCGTCATTTAGTGGTGACCGAAACTTTGATGTGTGTGGTAGTGAAGTTAACTTTTCTAACATAGATATCTCACTAAATAAAATAACCAATTACTAAAGTACAGTTTCGCATTGAACGTGTTCATTAAGACATTTATCGTGTCTGTAGTTATATAAATAGTATTCAAAATGTGTGACAATACCAATCCTTCAACACAAAGTATAGCGGACTACTTAGCTCAGTTGCTCAAAGACAGGAAGCAACTGGCTGCGTTCCCGAATGTTTTCATGCACATGGAGCGACTTCTGGATGAAGGTAGGCAAAATTCATATTCGCTTTTCGATTATTCTAATAAGTTTGGCGGCCTGTAACATGACTGCATTTCCATTTCGAATGTATCGCTGTTTCTTGTCACCGGTCCGTCTACAAATCGGATGCGTCGTCAAACGCACACGATATTAAAGTTTATTTTTGTCTTCGCCCCGCCGAGTTATGGTCCAGTGGTGTTTGTAATGCGATCCTGCATTTCGGAAAGTGAAGTAAAGCAGAACGTCGCGACGATTTGCGGTCAGCATCTGTTGGAATGTCGCCGTAGAAAGAGATCGGTGAAACGTATGCAGCATAACCGCTAGTTATTAACTAATTGACATACAGTCCAGCTGGTCTAATAGTCTCTATCGTTGTAATTAACAACGAGTAGGAAATGAGGGCGTACAAAAGAGAAGGATCTCAAGTCCTGAGCTTAACCTGTTTGTAGGGCCGTGTTACATTCCGCGCGAGTGGTGGAATGTCGCCACTTGGTGTACCGTCGTCCGCCGTTTTCAGTCATACGAGAATTGTACGCAGCGCAGGCGCAGCTTGACTCGCCTCGTTTTAGCCGCACCTCGCCTCCATGTACTCATGTGCACATGCCTTATCTTAACTACTGAATATTAAAACTATGTGTAGTTGTAGTGTACCTTTATTTAACATTTGCAAACATCTACTTATACTACGACACAATCGAAGCTGTTGTATTTTTTATATTAGTCATCGAAATTTTAATTCATATGTTATTTGAATCGATATTAGAGCATCAAATGCATTTTTGTGTTATTTTAAATATTTTAAATATATATTATAAGTGCATAACAAGCATGTAAAAAAAATGTTATTGAACATTGTAGGTATATGATTGAGGAAAATAATGGTTATAGTTTTATCATAAAACAATATACATATTGATATAAAAACAGTAATCAATGCGTTTTAATTATCCATATGTGACAGCTTGTTAGGAAATAAATCCGGTTTGGAATAGCAGAAAACTTTATTCGTAATTCTTGGCACACCTGATTATAATTTGAATAATAATTTTCTTACATCTTATTTAAATGAGGTACGAGAAGGAATGAAGGGTTAGGCATAAAATAGAAATAAACTAACCTATGTCTATCAGTATGTACTCACTAAACTAATTCACGTGACAGATTCTGGTTTGATGCAAAATTCAACGTTAAGTTACGCCACTCAACAAGCAATACCTCCAGAATTTGGCGGCAAATGGGAAACGGAGTGTCGTAAAAATAAGTTTTCTCTGCCTACCCTGCCGTGTGCGGAAACAGCGTGACACTATAAAAAAAGACTTATTATCAGTGCCTAGTACAAGCAGAAAATACAATGTTGTACTCGTATATGAGAATATTATAAAACTTGTGCCACATGAATAAAGACTTATTGAAAGCAAGCGAAGTATATGACGAAAATTTAATAACCCTAGTCACGTCTCAAGCTGAAGCAAGGCCTGTTGGCCTGACACCTAAATACAACATGTCATAATACCGTAACGATTTACGGCCTGCTTTGACGGCAAGCAAGGCGAATTTTAAATTATTTTAGATATTTTAATTTATGAAAGAAAATTAGAAAATCTTTGATCGCTCAGATAATTTTATCTACACTGGCTTTTTTTTCATTTTTCTTCCACTTAAAGACAGTGTGTGGAATGCCTAAATGTTACGCCATATTTTGTCTGGAGGACCAAAAAGTCACGATTATCTAGTTTTCAGATACACCTTTCTTACACCACAACAGTATCTTTTATAATTAATAAAAAACGCTTCAAATACGCTAATTTATAGCATAAGTTCGACATATTAAGTTTGCTTTCAAGAGTAATTTAAATACTCTTATTTGTCTCTATTTGTTCTTGCTTTTCCTTTAGAACTTAATAAAATGTTTTTTTATGTCAACTATTTTCTCTTGTGACTGAGGAGCTTTTATTGTAATAACGTTCGAATTAAATTATAATATGTGTTTTAAGAGAAAATCATATCTAGGATTATTTACCGCCATATTGGCGGACTAGGTAAATAAAAATGTACGTATTGAAATGCAACTTTAGTACTTACTTGATACCTTACTTTATTAGCTCATTGTATAAAAGCATACATCATATGAGATTATTGTTACTGACGAGAGAATGGTGATAATAATATAAATAAACAAAAATATTATCAAATAAAACATAATATAGTAAGTCATCAATCAAAAACGACACAAATTGGTCAATTGAAGATAATGTATCAATAAGTTGTATAAATTTTAAGACGATTTTGTGGTAAAGAGTATCTGTAATAGAGTATCAGATTTTCTGATAAGCATTATCTGAAATGCCACTACATACATGTGGTACATTTTTCAGTGCGATAAAAGATAACAATGAGTTTAATAGCCTTTAGACATGTGTTTTTTACTAGACGAGTAGATATTAACTTACATAAGACGACATTATGATTTCGAAAAATTTTGACCATCTGTATTATCAGATAAAATTAATTATACCAAAAAAAAAACTGACCAGATATTCTTACGTTAATTCACGATTGTGACATATAAGTCAATTTCAAAATAATAATATTGTAACCAGTAAGTGATGCGTAGGCGCCGCTTAACT
This sequence comes from Heliconius congener, assembly GCA_018230605.1. Classification (NCBI taxonomy): domain Eukaryota; kingdom Metazoa; phylum Arthropoda; class Insecta; order Lepidoptera; family Nymphalidae; genus Heliconius; species Heliconius congener. The sequence continues at coordinate 6,402 of DWAO01004925.1, forward strand.
TTGATATTGAACGTTCTGCAACCCTGTCGTTAGAATAACTCTTAGCAGGGTCATCATAAGGTTGCTTAGTTCGTGATTAGGTGTTTGCGCCCACACGAATGACCAAATGAGGGTAGCCGTGGGCAGCATGGAGGTGTAGAAGCCGAAGCCAAGGCTGTTCCAGTCGCTCCACGTAACATGTTGTGGGTGCCTAATTAATACATCTCGTATAATAGTCATCGAGCTATAATAATAACATGATATGTTAATTGGTCAACATTATTGCGAAGTAAATTTCGTAAAAATAGGTTACTTTGAAGTGTCTCTGTTGCGTGAATATATGTAGGAGCAAATATTGACTTGCGATTCATTATCTGCCGACCTCGATAAGGTTGCACTACATATCTTGGAAACTGGTTAAACTAAGACACCCATTCTTCAATATTCCCACGGCACTGCCACTTTATGTATCTACTCTTGATCTTTACCTACGTGATAGTTCAGTTAATGAGAAAGTTTTGTTTTTATAATATAATGCTACTATTTTTTAAGAGGATCGAAATTAGAAAATAAACATTAAAGTAGATACTGTAATAGAAGAATAAAATCAATTATGTAAGACTATAATTCTTTCACAGTCTCACTTAAATAATGAAATCAAATTTCACTTGGTAAATGTCCTTACATTTGTTTACATTAAAATAATTAAATAAGCAGGAAATGTAACCCAGATATTTAGAACATTTTTAAGATTTTTTAAAACTATTATTATGACATAATAAAAAATAAAAATAAAATTGATATTTATTGAGTTTAAATTAAGATTATACCATTTTTGGATTTTAATAAATCTAATCATTGACTCTTAATAGATTGTAAGAATAAAGAAATTACTATTTCATTTATTTCTTACTGAGCAATATTGAAAGTAAGTGAACATCAGTATCTAGTTTGAACGACATAGAATGCGTAGAAGAGGCGTGGGTAGCTTTAATTTGTAATGAAAATCGAACGTTTCAGACCACCAAGTGAACCTGTCCTGTGGGTGTAAGGCCTACGCTTAACTCACTAAAACGCATATTTAGATATAACCTCTGCATACTGCAATATTTGGACACCTACACAACTTTTATGATTTATTGATAAAAACAACTTCTTGTCTTTGAGGCCAATCTCAGATCACAGACTGTAAGTGTGACAGGTTGTGGGTTTGATTCCTATTCGAAAAAATAAAATATTTCACAGGTTAGGTTTCTGCCATTCAACACGCAATTCCTGCAGAATTCGCCGAAAATTGGGCAGCGGAGTGTATTAGCATTGGGCTAACTTTGCCTAGAGTGAAGCTGAAAGAAAAAATTGGTCTAAATTTTATTTATGGTTTAAATAATTCAGTTCTTGTGTGAAATAGAAAGTAAGCAATAAATAAATTGAATCAACAAATCTTAGCCATATACTAAAACGTGCAAATGGAAATGCGTGCCGAACATACTCCGTCCGACAAGTTAAATTGATGACAGCCACCTTTAAATATTTGAAGACTGTTAGAAAAATATAAACTCAAATTATATCGAAAACAAAAGACGTCGAACCAGTATTTTGTGTATACAAATACACCATATTACTTAAATATTTGAAAAAAAAACTATAAAAGATCTAAAGCCATATCTAGATTAAGCAAATGTAATACTTAAAAGTAAATAAATTTGAAGAGATTTTTAAGACTAAAATTAAATTATCAAATTTCTAGACAACGAAAACTATATTGCAAGTCCATGTAAAAATCAATTTATATTAAAGCCTGATTCATATAAAACAAATCTACTCCGAAAGGAAGCTATTATAGTCAATTCCTCTATAAAATCATTAAGTTGTGCAACATTTATGCATACAATTTATTAAATATCTTAGCTTAAAGGTCGAAGCCGAAGCGTGGGAGCCCACAGCCCACCGCCAGAGGTGACAAACGCAATGGGTGGACTGGATTTGATAGATTACTTTATATTAATGTTAACTATTATTATAATTATAGATTTTGACATTTTGATTGTTTCATGCATCTATTGTTTTTTGGGGTTTAATTTGAATCGGGAAAATCTTTCTGGTTAATATAGAAATGGTACCTGATTACCTCCGTTTCAAAACAGGAGCAGTAGCGTGTATTCCATGAGCAATGCACCTAAATTGGTCGAATGTAACAAGCGGGGGTATTCCCCTTTTCGTTATCGCATGGTTTTACTAATTTAAAGTATATTTTAAAAAATACATTTGAGTTTCTTTGCCAAAAGAAAATATACATTTAGTTTATATTATTTTACTTTGGGTGGCGAAACTGGACACAGCGCATTTCCTTGACAGCAGAGCAAAGAAATTAATATATTAAATAATTTATGTTGTATCTAAAAGTAAGGTATTTTTTTTAAATGAACTATGTAAGTACTCTTAGGACGGAAGTGTATACTTTATCTCAGCTAGGAAAACAGTCATGGGTGCGTTGAAGCGGACGTTTGTATACGTCATGCGCAAAACTATGGTATATGGGGTCAAGGGAAAAGTATATTCATGATAACCATAATGAGCATGCACATGGGCGTATTTCGAGATATATTCTGGGGTGGCTGGGCCTTGTTTTAAATTTTTCAAGGTAAATTTTTTGTTAGTAAAATTTTTGGGATGGCACCAGATCCTTCCTACTCTATATAAATAAAATTTATCAGCATTTCGCTTATTGACGTTTCAATTATTATCCTTTTATAACTTACTACAAAACTTACAAAATAGCATATTCAGACTATTTATTATATATTTAAATGGGTACAATTTTACATGCTGTGAACAGTAAAGATCTTTTTCGTCTACAGTGGAATTCATTATAAAGACTACATTTATTATTTACAAGACTTTCAGGTAATTCAATATATTTCTAATAAAAATATTTTATATTCAATTCTTAATAGTACTGACTCATCGTGGGAGAATTGAATGTATGTATGTAGTAAACGCAATAAACCAACGCGCGCACCGAAACTAACGATGTAAAACTGTTGACCCACATAGAACAAAAGGTAAATAAATCTGACTTTAGACAAAAACGGATTTATTTTATTGATGACGAGCATTGATATTGGACACCCGTTTCTACTTGATAGATTTACGTATCAACCTTCTAATCTGGCATAGGCTTAAGTTACAATTCTATTGTGTAACACATTCGAATGTTATATTTTTACATCCTCGCTCTGGTAACGCGGCAAAGCACGGCGTTGAGTTCCGCTACTCAATACACAATGTCTCCACAATTCGGCTGAAAGCTTACAACGGATATGTGTTATGAGAATGGAAGGTTCCCAGGTTCCTGCCTACTCTGCTATGAGCATACAGCGTGAAGTTAAAAAAAACACTCAATGTGACTTATATCATGAATTACGTCTTAAGTATTTTTTATATTGCATCCGCAACGATTTATTTGAAAAATCTCATCAAGCATAACATATTAAGTATAAGATATCTTTCGATATTCAAGGATTATATTTGCTTAAACCGACAAAGCTATTAAATATCACGTCGTTTTGCGGCGCCAACATTTTTTTTTAGAATTTAATATATTTAAAAAAAAACATAAAACAGCTTCACATTGTATCCCTCTCACAGCAGGGCAGAGCAAACCTACTGTTAATACACTCCGTTCCCCATTTTTCGCCGAATTGTTCAAGGCATTGCGTGTCGCGTTAAGTTGCAGAAATAAATAATAAACAATAATTAATTCCCTCGGACGGGGATCGAACCTACAACCGTCGTGTTACAGTCACTCTCTTGTGCTCCTGCACCACGTCGGTTTTTTAAGGCTAACAAATGTTTTTTATGTAAATAAAATACAGAAAAATATATATTTATTGCTATTGCATTCTTCCTGTTGCATTCTTTCATGATTCTGTGACAAGGTCTTAGATGCTCTCAAGACCAAATTACTAATGCATAAGTACATACATATATACTTTGAAAGCAAGCACAATTATGTATAAATATTTAAATAATTAAACCGAAAAATATTTAATGTATTTCGTAATTATTTTTATAATAATTTTCCATTTAAATAACATTTCTATTATGGAATCTATTAAATATGCATTAAATGGTGATTTCGTAAAATATATTTTTATAAATCACTCATTATGACTCAGTTATATTATAAATTCAGTCTAATACTTGTAAAATGCAGGATAAAAGCATATAAATAAACAGATTCAATTGAAATTATGTTAGTCGTGCACCTTTTAATTGGAATGATTTCTGACGCACTGTAAATCAGTTCTATATTGGAAACAGCTTGGATTTTGGCTTTTCGATATATTTTTTACAACAATAATCTATCGCACGTAATAGGGCAAGAAGTAGTGTTAAAACATTCCCCACTTTCTACCGAGTTTTGGAGGCATTGCTTGTTGAGTGGAGGAACTCAACGCTGCGCTTTGTCCGAGTGTGAATCGAACTCATAACCTGTCGCGTTTACAGGCACACTAGTGCCTCTGCGCCGCGACTGGCCTCTCAATCTAACATAACTGCTGGATAAAAAGACAGGATTCAATTGAAATTTTGTTAGCCGTGCACCTTCTAATTCGAATGATATCTGACGCATTGTAAGTCAGTTCTATATTAGAAATAGCTTGGATATTTGGAACGTATTATTCCACGATCTATTAATTTCTTATATAAATCTTTAGGTATGTCGCTTCGATCTATATATCTTGATTCAACGACGTGATATTTTAAGAGTTAAATAGCTATTGTCACATTATTAGGTGATATGTGAATACTGTATATTATTTTATTTATATTGTTTACCTTAGTGCCACCGATATCGCATCGGCCTTCACGCTTTAAACTAATCCGATCCACGCACTGCTCGGACGCGGTTTGACTTGTTGGATATGAGCGTGTTTGTATGAAAAATATATTATTATTTAAATAAACCTGTTTACTATATTAATACAATAATGTTTATTTTAGTTTTACACTGTATCCCGCATATATCAGCGAAGGGTATTCTTTCTTTAAAAGAACGTTCCCAATTTCCGCCGAATTTTCCAGGCATTGCGTGTTGAGTTTGAGTTGAGTGGTGACACTCAACGCAGCGCTATGTCTAGTTACCAGAGCGTGGAAATTAAAATATTAAAAAAAATATTTTATGGATCAAACCCACAACCTCTCGCATTTACAGTCAAACGCTTGTCCCCCTGCACGACAGCTTGCGTCTAATTTTTTTTTAACGTCAAAGATACCTGCAACTGCCTCATCCGGGCATTAACCTGGTGGTTAAGAGCTTAAAGACATTGGTGGTATACAATTGGTGGTATATTATTGGCATAAACACATTATTTAACGGTCTCCTAAGAGATCCTATTTTATGACTGGAGAAGATCCTGTGGGGTTCCCCGTTTTAGTTTTTTGAATGATCTTTTAAATGCTAGGTTCATTAATTTCCAGGCTTGCACGTTGGGATGTTTTTGTATGCGATGAGAGTATGACTTTAGTTTATTGGTACTATAATAATGTCTCAAATATAGTAATGCTTTTTTTTCATATACTCAACATTGAGACTTTTGTAATTTTACTTTGTTATAAAACCGCTAGTAATTAGTAAGACCGATATAAGCAATTTCTTATAAGTATACTTACTAGTGGGCGCGGCTTCGCCCCCTTATTTCCCATACAAACTTGCAACCCCTATTTCCTTCCTTTAGATTTAAAATTTTTCAAAATCCCTTCTTACTGGATGTCCAGATTACAAAAATAAACATATGTCCAAATTTCACGTCGCTACTATCAGCGGTTACGGCTGTGCGTGCGTCCTACCTCAGTCAGTCAGGTACATGTCCTTT
>DWAO01004926.1:0-12256 GCA_018230605.1 Heliconius congener
GGGTTCGAGTCCCGCTACGTTCAAATTTTTATACGTTTTATAAATAAGTATTTTTAGTTGATTTAGCACCGTAATTTTTTTTGTATGTCTGAAGCGTTTTAAAAATAGTTTTTATATTTCACTAACAATTACTTCATAAATTATATAATATCGGCATATTAATATCGGTAATTATATACGCCGTAAATTGAGGCATATTTGTTGTAAAGCCTTCGTTTTAAGACGGGATAAAAGATAGTCCCAAAAAGATTCATCTATTACTTTTTGTCAGCTTTTAGTGACATCGCTTAATTCTTGCCATTATTTTGATGTGGGTAACTACTATTACAAGGGTCGAACTAGAATAGAGGGGAACGACGCGACGGCTGAAAATCAAATCAAAGGAAAAAAGAAATAATATTTTAGTAGTTTCAGCATGATTCATGCACAACGAATAATAATCTGAGTTATAATAATAAAATCACTCAACATTAAATTAGATACTTCAAATTTTATTTGTATAAAAATAGTTTCAGAAGCACTGTACACAAGTTATAGAGCAACGCACTTTGTTTCACGTGATAAAATCCACGTAGAAGTGGGAATTGAACCAGTTACCATCTCTATTATTTGATTTTTTTATTTTAAATGAAGTAACAAGTATTCTGCAATCTTATAAAAACATTGCTCTTTATAAAAAGTTCGACTTGAGATAACAAACTATGGTTAAGTTTTAACCTTACTTTAACACAACTTCTGCTTTACGCTCCTAAAGAAACTTCAGCCTGCCACCTCTGCAAAATAAGCTTACACAATTGTTTACCTGACGTCAGGGTGTTGATGACTTCTGTAGAGATTATAGAAGATTAATGGCCTGCCTAAATAAGCTTAATTATATTATGCATAACTATTTACTCGATCTACTTGGTTCGTGCCGTATTGATGTTATATCTCAACTCAGACTAGGTTTGAATAGTATTATTAAAAAATATCAGTCCTTGTACAATCATATTGTTGACTAACGGCTCCTGAGCGGGTTCGTCCGCTTGTGCTTAACGAATATTTATTTCATATTATTGTGTGTTTAAGGAATATTTAATTAAAACTTTAGTATGGTTATCTATACTATTATGCACTTAAGAAATCGTTATTTAAATCTTTCGGTTTTTTTTATTTCTTTGCTAAAACAGTTGTATTAGAAAAATATTTAGTTATTTTATACCTATCTAGGTGGGCGGTAGGTACGTACACGCGCGCGACAAACACTACTTTTCCTGCGTAAGTCCCGATCCGGCAAAAAACTTAGTAAAAAGAAACCTATGTGTTGCTTCACAACCTCCTCTATCTTTCAGTATTAGTCTCATAAAAATGAGTTCAGCGGTTCCAGGGATTAGTCCGGACAAATAGAAAGACATACAGACAAAACGAACGTTTAAATTTTTAAACATTCTTTAAAGTGTTATTCCACACTTAGGAAAGAACGTTTATACGTTTTCTAAATAAGTCTTATTGCTTATGTAGTTATGATTATGGGCGATTATAGATTTTAACGGTAAGTGCCTAATATAAGGTAATTTAATTATTACTAGCTTAGTTTTATTGGAATTAAGTACTAGTCCTGCATCATGGCACCATATTATAAGGCTGTTAAAATCCATTTGTAGCAATTGTGTGGCTTTATATAGATTATTGCATTTGTATCATCTGCAAACTGATAGCATGAACAATGTTTGATATAATTGCTCATCTCGGACTGTGACTGGTGCTAGTTTACTAAATGAATCGTTGATTTTAACTGTATAAGAGCGTTTATTGACGTAATTTTCACACCAAGCGAGTAAGGAACAACGAATACCGCAATTATCTAGTTCTTAGACTAGCTGTGCAAATGTTAATGTTGCAAAATGTTGCAAAGTGTCAAATGCGCGTGAGAAGTCGATAAAGGACATGTCTTTTGTGATTTATGTACACATGTAGGGTAATGTGGTAAAGAGGAGTGTCTTAACGCAAGGTTCCACTATCGTAGACATTGCCCTTAGCACTTTTAATAAAGTATAAGTACTCAAGATACTTTCTAAATAAATTGTCAGCAATATAGAAATAGTCTCGTAACCGACACAGTAAAAATTAGACTTGCAATAGAGCTGATGCTGTGGTAGGTGGTACGCCAATGAATTGTAGTCTACTAGATTTTTTGATGTGAATACCTTTATGCAGCTATTTTAGCAAAATGACAATTAAATAGATATTTAAAAAAGTTACCACTAATACAGGAAACTTATGCATAGGTTTAAAGTTTACAATAAACATTTCTAACTTCGTGATAACCAAAAATTTTACAAAGGCTAAAGTTGATGAGTTTCTTACGAGTTGACGGCGACGACGAGAGGAACGGATTGATCTTCTACATTTTCCCACTAAAATAAGCATCTCTAGATTAGCGAAGAACTTATGATAATATGTTTTTCGTAGTTTCTAAACATAAGTGTAAGGGTATATTTTAAGTTTAGAATTATTAAAAAAAATAAATATACATAGTATTATATACTGTATATTATACACAGACCATAATTTTCTTAAGTACTACGTCGAGCGGTTAAAATGATTTTCTAATAAAATTATATGCACTAAAAATAGATTTCAAACAAGCTTTTTTAACCATAATTGAAGTCAACGCGAGTCAAGTTTCATTTCACAAAACAAAACAAAGACTTTAAAAATTACTTAGTATAAAATATGAGACTTTATTTTAAGGAGCAGATAAAATAAATTTCAAAGTTGAAAATATTTTCACTAAATTTTAAAATAAACAGTTTGAGATTGCGGTTTTTTGTAGAGAAGTACGACTTTACTGTCAATGCCGTTCTCTCTGAGGTGTTAATGTTGAGAGGGTTATTATAGCTAACAATCTTTTCTAAATAATAGATTTTACATTTTATCGTCATTGGATCTATACAATTCTATCGAACTATTCACGGCTTAAAAATAATTTACTTGAATTTGCAAATTATAACTATAGGTTATTTATATATTTTGACTACAAGATAAGTAATTTAACGTAAATGGATAAAGTCAGAATGTGTTCACGCCCTCTCGATTTCGCTCCATACTAACAGCGCGAGCTAATTTTGATCTTCCTCCCATTTGCCTTCCCGCTCTGTTCGCCTCCCTAATTCCTAGGAGATTGCATTTTATAGTTAAGAGGCGCATGTACATATGCACGAAAATGTACATGTCTCGTCTTTATTAATTATTATATGTTAATGTTTCAAATAATAATAATTTTATATACTAATAATTTTACGCTTCGGCAATTGAGATATTTGATTTTTACTTTTGCTCAATATAACAAAGTAAAGATATGTCAATTCATCTTAAATAAATATTGCAGATACAATCACTCTAAGTAGTCATATTACTAAAGAATAGAATTTATGGGTCTTTGTGTAAAAGCAAATCATCTTCATATATTTTATGGTTCTTGTGTACGCGATGTTGGCTTGAAAAACATTTTATTTATGACGTAGCTTTTAGAAGCTGTCTCGTAGTGTTGTCAAAACGTTACGATGGGTTTATCTCAGAAGTCTACTTGCATATATACACAAATAATGCATGTGTATATATGGGTTCTTTCTACCCGTAACATTACTTCTTCAGCTTCTGTTTATGATGATGATTATGATTTGCTTTTCGGTTTGCATTAATAATTTACATAAAAAATTTTGTTAAAAAATTGGTAAAGTGAATCGAATGAAATCGAAAATAAGTTACGTAAATTCTCAAAGATTTTATTGCAGTAGTCGTTTAGATCTAATTTGAAAGTCTAAGAAAATATTACATTCAAATTCCATCTCCCTGAAGAGTACGTAGCGATGCTGCCAATGAACTACGCCGGGCTTATCTCTACAGATTCTGCATCTACGAGGATAGCACCGTCGTAGCACTACTTCTACTACTACGTATATATTACTTACTTTTGCATGATATGTCTTGTTTTAATTTAAAAGGATTGCAGTCAGCTAAATTATTTAATCTTTTGAAATAAATTAACCAAGAACGTTTTTCTTAAGTACATGCAGATTATTTTGAATCTTATACTTAAGGAAAGTTTCACGTTCCTTACATTAAAATAAAAGTATAAAATCAGTTAATTATTATTAAATATGACTATTGTTTAAAATATTTTCTAATGTGTCTTTGTCATACCTAAAGTTAAGTTTAAATAATTATATATAACGAATACAACTGAAAATTTTATAATTTTTTACTAATTACTTTAAATATGTATATAGTCATCGTTTATCAAACGAAAGCAAGGTAAATTAATGTCGATAAAAAGTTATATATTTCAAGAATTGTGGCTAAGCGTTGTTTTACACTATGTATAGTGTATAAACTATGATATACGATGATTAATAATTTTATTATCCTCTATGTACATAAAAAAATAATACAGCTTATGCATGCTGATGATGCATGATGCATACATGCTGAAATCTAGCGCACCCACTTTGTCAAACTCCACTAGTAAACCAACATATTACAAAGATTTCATTCCGCAATCATTGCGTTCATTGGTGCTCATCTCAACTGCCCCAACTCGGCGTTTTGTGCTTTTGTAGTTTATTCCATTTGTAATATAGGGTACAATGCTGCTAAGGTTGATAATAGATTTTATCGAATGTTTGTATCGAAGTGACGACAAACTTTGCTAATAGTTTCATCGAGGACGGTCGTTGGAACTTAAACACAAGAATAGCTTTATTTGTGGTTCAAGTTATAACAATGTCGCGTATGGTTTTTTTTATAGCAAATTATTTGTTTCTTAATATAATATTTTGCGTATAACATAACGAAAATATTATATTAAAAGATAAAAAAAAGTTATAGCATTTTATAAGAACAATATTTAATAAAGTTAAACAAGTAACTAACGATATTAATTTGAATCTTAGATTAGTGTAGGCTAATATCCTTATAAATTATATAAAGACATAAGGTTATTAGCCTACACTATAAATATAAAATACATAAAATTGTAATTTTGCACGCATTTCAGATTTTTTATGTAAATAATATGTATTCACTGATCTTATAAAAAAATTTTTGCTATAAAACTTACACACCTATGAAATATAGAATTGAGTCATAAATTTTGGCTTCCTCTCGCGTTCTCTTGTGATAAAAATATTACTTAGTTTGTTGGCTTACCATTATTAAAGGCTTGTGCAAACTTTCCCGGCGCCATGAAATATATTTTTTGGTCGCGCTAAAAATACTCCCATACAAATGTTTTAAAAGTGAAATGGGCAGGTTTTCGCGCATTGGATTTGCATCAGGCAGTAAAAATCGCGCTATACTGACTTTAATTGACAACGTTTGTAGTTTAAGCTTGGGCAGAAAAAGTTCGCGTCTGTGAGGCGCATTTTTATGTATTACTTTATTTTCAGTACACCGCGTAATCTTGATTGTTTTATTTTATTTGTGTTTACTTTTGTCTGGACTGAACTTTGCGATAAGATTTTTATACTTATGTATTAACTTAAACATAACATAAGGTGCATATGTATATATGTAATATTTTTTTTAACTTCACGTTGTATCCCGCACATAGGAGTGTTAAGATACTTTGTTCCCGTCAAAACACATCCGTTTCCCACTTTCCGCCGAATTCTGAAATTATTGCTGAACTCCATGCTGCGTACTTGTACTTACTAAATGAAGTATTCATACTTCATTTCCTCAAGTGTGAATCGAACCCACAACCAACCTGTCGCACTCACAGTTTTGCTTACACGCTTGAGTCCTTGCCAAAGACATGAAGTTTTTACTTTTTTTATTATAACAACAACAACAACACAGCTTCACGCTTTATCCCTAGCGGGATAGTCAGAGAGAACGGAGCGCCAAGCGCTACTTTTATATTATGTCAATAGCAAAATTTTCTAATAAAAAAATTAAGAGACGCATAGTACCGTTGAAATCTAACCTGGTATAATGATACGCGATAAAGATCCAGACCGGCATTAAACATTAAATAAAAGCAATAAAATGCTCGCCTCTAGTGTAGCTCGGCTCTAAAACCGTCAGCTGTATATTTACATTACGGCCGTAGCTTCATCAATATTTCATCGAAAGCCAATAACCTGAGCTAATATTCGCTGGTTTTTCTCACCGCGCCTTTGCCGCCCATGCCGCCCACGCCCGCCCGGTCCGCCCTGGCTGCCGTATAAACGGCAAGAATTAGAATGCCACTTTTATTTTTAGTTATTGACTGTTACTGTAGCCGTAAAGGCCATAGAGAAAATTGAAGTTAAAATATAAAAGTAAGCTAAATTTGGGTACAACTATTTTTCTAATATTGTATCATATTAAAAGCTTAAGAAAAGATGATTAATTGATTAATCGGACCATTATTTACAGCTTAGATAATTACAAAATATTAAATATTTTTTGCTTTTGTCGGCGGAAAGTGAACGAAGTGTCTTAACACTAGGTTCTCTCTGACTACCCTGCTGTGTGCAAAATAAAGCGTGATGCTGAAGTGTATGATGCGACAGTAAACGCGACGGCTGTGGGTTCGATTCCCACTCGGGATGAAAATGAATGAAATATTTTATTTTCCTCGCTTTCGTGACGAGTTGAGTTCTGCCACTCAATATGCAACGCTTCAAGAAGCAGGCAGAGAGTGGGAAATGGTGCCTCCATTTCCCACTCTGCGGCACAACTTATTCTGCGGCTGTGGGTGTTTCCACACTCGGGGTTGAGTTCCGCCAGTCAACCAACACGCATTGGTAAACATTGGTAAACATTGTGGCCCTCGTCGCATAGTGGAATAGCGTCTGATTGTAACCGCGGTGGTTTTAGATTCGAGTGCTACTCGAGGTAATGAATTATTTTAAATTGTTTAGTGTGTGACAACAGCATTTCCATAGCGTTGACTTCCGTCACTCAACACAAAATGTGGTCATAAAACGGTGGTCTCTTATGCTTAGCTGGATAAATCTTGTTGCTGACAAAAGTATATGCCTAAACCTAATAATTGTTTACAATGTGATGAAACGATTGTTACCTGAATATTTATGTTAACCGTTAGTACAATGTCGATGATACCTGTGTAGTGAATATTGTTGCTTATTTACTTTATTTTGTAATTAAAAGCTCTTAGCTGTACGTTGTACTTAATGTTTTTTTATTGACTTGTTTTCTTTTTTTTTCGAAGTGACAATAATGCTAACAATAAAATTCTTCGTTCAAATCTCGGTGAAAAACTGAACATTTTGATACTGGACATTACGATTTCTGCCCACCCTGCAATGCGGGAAAAAGCATGAAGCTGATCCGTTTGCAGATGGGACCCAGTGCCGTTATAAATCTGGTATATTATTAATAGAAATATATACTGAATAGAATTTGAATCTGAACATTTAATTATTCATTTTGTTATCAGGCTTGTTTCAGCAATCTACTATTACTGTCGACACGTTTTTGTGCAGCCCACTTTGTGAAGATATGCATATTTGTTGCCGGTATAAAGTGCACGGCGCGTTGCTATCCGTGTCATCTGAATAGTTAAAAATCGGGCTTTGAAATTGCCTGCGGAGCAAATTGCTTTCAACTGTCATCACACTTCTGTGCTCTACTGGCATGTCAACAGAAGTTCAATCAACTGGAACTAGATTTTGTATGAAACACTCATGTGTACTCAATATAATTGTTTAAACGATCTCGATACTTGAAAATCTAAAGTTTCGAGATGTAGACTATTTTTAATATTTTATTTCTGTAAAATTTTCTAATCTATAGTATCCTGTACATTTTATAATAATATTTTATGACCTTTAGATGGTTTGAAATGCTTTAGTTGCTTAAATTTTAATATGTTTTAATGTTTAATTATTTATACTTGAATAAAAACTAAAAAGTATAAAAGAGTGTGATAGTTTTGTATTGTTTATATTAAAATTTTTTGGCTTAGCTCTTTTGAGTGTTCGTCATTAGTGCTTAATGGTCGTCTCGTCTTCCGTACGTACATTAAACTAATTGTGACTATCACTATAACAATATTATAAAATACTTTCATAAAATATTTTCGTTGCTTAAAATATTTTTCATGATAAAACCCTGTTTATAAACAGAACAATTTACGTAAAGCTTCAATTTTCGTAAGTAAAATTGAACATAAAAATATATTATTTTATCACAGTAACTGTTAAAATAAATGAGCCGGAATGGAGTCTGCTTCCCCAACAATTATATAAAGTTAAAATGGAATCAAGCACTTTAATCTGGAAGTTTCAGCTGTATTATTCTTTGAAGGTTATCTCTTAGGATACTAAGTCTTAAGTTATCGGCACAAGGGCGTGTGTCGCTTGGGGCGGGGGTCACTTAACGAGCGGTCGCGCAACCTTAGCGATCGCTCTCAGGGCCTCCGTAGACGCCCGTCCAAGTCCTCAGCGGACGCCATTCCACTAGATGAGATTTTATTACGCGATTCTATTTACTTTCTTTCATTCCACGGATAAAATTTACGATACGCTTAAATCATCCTTTGATGTGCGCCGCTCCGACGAAAACCATTTATTTTTTCATCCTTTTTTCATTTTTTTGACTTTGATAAAAAATTGATTACTTTTGTTTTGTCAAATCGGTGATTGAATGAATTGAAATGGGCAACAGGAACTAAGAGAAAGATAATTTTTATTTGCGGGCGCTATGTTAACATTGTGTTTCAATTGATATTGTATCAACTAGCGTGTTTATTCAATAATGAGTGTTGAAGAGATAAAAATAAAGATCGCGATCGCGAAAATAAGCGGTCCGTCGTCGTACGTACTGTACGCTCACCCTACAAACGCCTCTTTTATATTTCATTCATTCTGACAACCTTTTATAAGAAAAATGCCTTATGTTATAGTATCACGAACAGGTTGTATAAGTAGTGCCTTATACTCGCATTACTGGCAAAAGAAAATGTGATACGCATTATACTAAAAGTTTACGAAAGGTTTAGCTTCATGACTATCATCTTTTTTTCAGCTTAACGGTGTATCCCGCGTATAACTGGTTGTTACGACACTCCGTTATTTACTTTCCGAGGAATATTCAAAGCATTGCTTGTTGAGTGGCGGAACACAATGCCGTGCTTTTCCTTGTTACATGAGAGACAACAAAGAAATGAAAATATCAATAAATTATTCCCTCGAGTAGAAATCAAACTCGCAATCGCCTGCACCACGATGGCCTAATAGTTTTTTATGGCTATTTTGTTTATATAATTTTGAGTTCCGCCGTTTGAACGGCGCACACAGAAATCAGATATAATATACTAACAGTCTTCTTTATCTTATTTAATATTTTAAATCAAATGATGGTGTTGTAGCATCACATTCTATAATATGGATAAAATGGCTTATCATTAGTTCCTACCTGAAATATTTTTTATAATTTTTTTATAATTTCTTTTGTTATTAATATTAAGGGCACGATTTCTTCAAATCAACCTTCGTTAGAAATTATTTAATGTATAAACTCTAACTATTCTGATTAATTTGTAGCTTTTATAGTTTTTAACGTTGATCACGTTCGAGTTTTATGTATATTTTAAAAACACAATATCTTAAGTTTTTTAAAAAACATACCTATATTGTATTAACTTCATCTTATTTTTAAGTTAAGAATAGAAAAATACGGACTTCCCAGAATCGATTAAAATTTTATTTTAATTATATAATATGACACGTGACTTTCTTGCGACATTATTAAAAAGTTTTTAATAAAACTTTGTATTTTGTGAGTAAGTTATGAAATACTTTTGAGGGTGTATTATTCGCTGAAATGTAATGAGATCGTGTCCTCTGTTTGATAATAACTTGGAATAACGTATAAAATACTTACTTTCATTATTATTGGCGACATAAAACATAAGACGCTTTACAAACAATATTGTGGGTATATCTAGTCTCGTCGTGCCATAATTGTGGGTTTGTTTTCCTAAAAGTTCTAACACATAGTTAAAGTGAAATTGAATAAAAAAAGAGAATTCATAAAGAAAAGAGACGAATTGAATGGTGACATAATAACATCATATTTATAAATTTTCTACTATACTTACATATCCTTTGTCTATTCTGTAAAAGTTCTCAACCCCTATTCCCATTTCATACCAGCTATGTACCTTACTACTATATACCGGTGCCATAGCTACTATGACTGTTATGTACCATGCCATAGTGTACTTTGGACAAGTTGGTCAACAGTTTAGTTAGTTACAACAGCTATATGCAGTGGGCAGTACGGAGTGTGTACACTGCGACCGTATAAACTATGAATTGAATATGTGACTGATCGATAGTTACGTGCCGACACCGACCTTATGAGTATTAGACTCATGAATGATGCACACTCGGCGCTACCAACTGCTGCTTTGAATATTTCTTTTTAATGTTGGTATTGTATTAAATTAATAATAGAATAGAAGCACAAAGAGCTACTAGATATTTATAATCATAGATAGGCAGAATTGTGATTATTTATGATATAACTAATGCTCACTGATATATCCTATATCAGTGAGCATTAGTATTTTATTGGAATATCAAATTTCTACTTAGCATTGCCCAAGAAGATAAAATTATGTACAGGCAGATAAACATACAGACAGATGCTTATATTTTTTAACAGGCTTGGAAGGCCTTTGTATGATACTATACAATATAAGTACCTTGTATAACACGTATTATACCTACACGTTTTATATAGATATAAGCTCGTTCTCCCAGTGGAACTAAGTGGCGCCCATTTTCTTTTGAATTATGTGATTGTTCATTGTTTACTGTCAACAACACTACTTCCTTTATGGCGTCTTATCATTTCGCCAATTTTCATTAAAATACACATTTGTGAAAACATTGTAATTAAAACTTACATTGTGGGAACAAATTCAGTGTTTTGTTACAATTGATATATGTATTTAAGTAACAAAGGCTATGATACCATAGTGGGACAGCGTCTGACTATAATTACGTATACGTTTAGTAGAAAATGGAAGATATATATACATATATATATATAATGCTATTAAGTAAATCAAATTGTAAATAACGTGTGCCACAATATTATTTATGTTTAATAATATTTTTTTGCTTGTCTTTTGCATTCTTGTCATGTATTTGTTTATATCGGAATTTAACGTAAACAGAAACGGCCATTTAAGTATCTCCTAAATCTTCCGCTTTGAATGCCTCAACCCCTTTTTCGTTTATTGTTGTTTGATGATTTGATTTGATTGATGTACTCTCGCAGAATACGGGTTCAAAGGTTGAGTGAGTTCTCAGGACCATCTTGCTTCTACTTTGTGCTTTTAAATTGAATTGTTTGATAGAAACGGCTATGATTTAGAATTTAAGTATCGCATGATCGATTTTTTTCATAATCATTTTTTGTCAGCAAGATTTGCAACCCTAGTTTAATTTGTACGTTATTTATTAACTAGTGGTTAGAAGGTAAAAAATATTTTTATATATTATGTGTAATTCTAAGGAGGCTGTCATGCGTAGTTTGAACTGTAAGCGCAATGGTTGTGGGCTCGACACACACTCGTTCATTCTCTTGTTCTGGTAGACAAAGTGACGCCTCGAGTTCCGTCAAATAATTATGCAATGTGTCGAAAATTGAGCGGAAAGTGGGGAACAGATTTCACTCTATCTACTCAATACTATGCGGGAAAAAATGTGAAACTGATTTTTTATATAAATATCTAGTCATAACAGCATCGTGGTCATATGTTAAACTGAATGAATGATTTGGTGTTCAATTCGAACTTGGGCTATATTTTGTATTTATGCGAGTGATTAGTAAAAGCTTGCAATGTCCTTAAATGATTAAAAAATAAAGAATAAAATTATTAATTTCTAATATCTTTCTGCTTATTTCGAAATTAGAAATGCGCGAAATTTATATATTTGTTTTATACAAAATATAAATATAATTATAAACAAATTGAATAAAACTAAGAGTATTGCGCAGGGGCACCAGCTTGCCACTGTGACCGTCGCGTTCACAGTGGCAAGCTGATGCTGGTGCTGGAATGGTTGTGGGAAACAAATATTTAATATTTTCTTTTCCTTGCTCTATATACAAGGCGGCGATGAATTCAGCTTCTTAACACGCAATGGCTCAAGAATTCGGCGAAAAGTGGAGAACAGAAGCATGCCGTATGATCCCGGCCTAGAATAGGATCATCCTGGTACTGATAGTGTCGTAAGAGGCGACTAAA
>DWAO01004927.1:0-12256 GCA_018230605.1 Heliconius congener
CAACCCATCTTAAAGGCCGGCAACGCACCTGTAGCCCCTCTGGGGTTGCACGGGGTCGTGGGCGGCGGTAATCACTTACCAAAAAAAAGGTGACCCGCACGCTCGTTTGCCGTGTTTTTTCGATAAAAAAAAAAAGAAATAAAAAAAAATGAATTAACAGGATATTTTTCGATGTCTTTTGTCAATAATAAAGTGTAAGGAAAGCCACAAACCTCATATACTTCCTGTGCTCGTTCACCGGAACGAAGTACTCATCGTACGGGTTGGTCGCATTCATATCGACTTCAACATCCTTCTTCTTCGATCCATTCTTAGGTGTAAGGTTGATCAGTTCTAAATTTACTGCTTCCAGCGTCTTTGTGTCACCGTTAGGTTCTTTGCTGTGGCCATTTTGTTGTTGGTGTGGGCCGTTAGAAGTGAAGGAGTCGTTGTGGTTTGGGTCAGCCTCGTCGTGCTGATAGGCTCGGTTATCGAAGCCCGAGGCAGGTGGGGACGGGGGACGGTGCTGCGGCCGCGCTGGCTCCCTGGGGGACGCCGATCTACTGTGGCTATCCATTACTTTTGGAGCGGACTGACATCTGAAAAAGATGACAGAAACAATTATTTTTATTTCATTAATTTAAATTTACGACGATATTTGTTATGTTATTTTTTTCAATGTTATGTTACATAACTTATAGAACACAGATTATTTTTATTATTACACATTTTTTGGTTGAAATCTTAAAAATGTGGTCTTATAACGAGTAGTAGGAAGTAATACCAAGTATTATCTCAAAACTTGCTTTCATTGGTACGCTAGCCCGCGATTTATTGCAAATAGTGTGGCACGAAATGCATTGGTCACGTTTCAAAACTATTTCGGTATTCCAGTTCTAAACAATGTTACAAGCCTTGATGCCTGTTAAGTTTTTCCTCGGATGTGATATGTATTGTCAAGTAATTGTCCTCGCATGATTTAGGAAGCTTTCGTCTAAATTAGCTTCAAGAATACTATTAAAAATCTGATATTCTCATATATTATAAACTTAAATCACTGTTGCATTTTTTAAAAGCATATAGCATTGTTATTATTTTGAATTGATTTTAAATGCAACATTAGTGGCGGTACCCAATGTAACCCACCATTTGACTTGATCAGAAACTTACAGAAATATATTTATTTTTATGATATTCTTAGTAGAGTAATATTTTTATTATAAATAAATAAAAAACAATAAGGTATAATATCTATTTTTCTCAAATATAGAAATAGTTACCATCTAATGTTTCAATTTAATCAATAACAAACTATGTTATAAAAAAAATTATGTAAATTTTGTAGATTTCGATTGCAAAGTTAGTATTAAAATGCAACTGAAATAAATGTTCTAACCTAGATTATAATGAAGCAAAAAGAGCACAGAAAATTATATTTATAATTTAAAAAGATACAATGACGCAAGAGGTTGGTTGTGAAATTAAAGGCTGAACGACTGTTAATTTAACAGATTAACCGTATTAAAAGTCTAGGACCCGCGAACGACTTTTGTTAAAAAAAATATTGTTCTTTGTTTATTGGAATATAACTTTGTGGAAATCTTATTTGTCTACTAAGTTTATATATAAGGAAAAGTGACTGGTTTATCTGTTAGTGATCCAGTTAGATTGTTCAGTGCCTTGAGCTAAATTACCAAATTTTCGACATGGACATGGTGGTCATCGAGGCACACGCTAACTGCATTTGATAGTTTTTCCTTACGAATTAAAAATTTTACTTTGTAAACAAAATAAGGAAAAAAAATATTATTATATTTTTTAAGGTAGGTAAAGGTGAGACATTTCTAATTTAAGAATCAAACCAGACAATATAAGCTAGGTCGCAGGTTCATTAAAAACTACTTAAAAAATGTTAAGATCTATTGACCAGGTTAAACAGACTAATTTAAAAACAACAATGAGCTAAATTCATTAACACGCTTCTCAATGTAAAGAACTTATGTAGGTCTCGGGCATTGTGTTGGCAAAACAGTTTCCTCGTCACCATTAAGACAAACAGGCAAATCTGGTTGGAACACAGAAAAGCTATAAAGATTTGGTGATAGCCAGTCAACTGGAGCGTCCGTCGTCCGTTAACCTTAGAACAAGTATTAAAGTTGAACTGTTTATTTCAAAGTTAAATATAAATTTAATGTTAAATATGCCTATATGTAAAGGATTTGGAGAATTCCGCTGCCCATTTTCCGCCATATTCCGTGGGCATTACGTGTTGAGTGGCGGAACTCAACGCCGCACTTGCCTCGACAACAGAGCGAAAAAATTAAAATATTAAATCAAAGCATATTATGTTAGGTTAATATTTATGACAATAAAAAACCATTAGATATACTATCATTAGTACGGTTAATGTTATTAAATACATATAGTATAATTTTGAAAATTCAAAATGAAAAAGGTTTAATTTGGCTCAATATACTCGGATAAAAATGCGTGTAATGCGACGCCGTCCTTAGTCTCAATACAGCGAGGCTAACCACCTTTTACTTAATGTCAAATTATGGTCTGTATTATCCGCTGTTGTTCCTTAATTCTTATGGTTCTTTCGTTTGCTTTCTTCAATTCTTTCTACTTACATTGTGCAAAATACATTTATTGAAAATATAAGTTGGAGGAATGAGGAGGACGGAATGTTTTAACATTCGATGTGTTTTAACGCTCGGATTAAAAAAAAGTCCAGAGAAGAGACGTTACTACTCTTTAATAACTCAAAAACAGGTTTGATTCCGATCTATTGCCACTAATTAGCATATACTTTTACCAACATAGAGGTAGAGGGGAACATACTTGCAAGACACTTTGTTCCCCGTTTACCTATATTGCTTCTTGAGTTTGTTGCTATTCCCCTTGTAGGACTGGGAATCAAACCCATTGACGCACGTTACGATTAGAGACAGCTAGTACTTTATATAAAAAAAAAAACTAATAAAAGCAATTAAATAGTCAACGAAATTAAATTAATAACAATTATGCTAACGCGGTCATTGTAATTTTAAAGGTTGTTGATGAGTAGTAATGATTATCGTCAATTGTTATTTAGTTATTGTTTTGCTTCAAGCCGAACGGCTGAAGAACTTGATATTATTAAATTTAGGGATGGATGGTATGTATTTAGTAGATAAGTAAGCTTTGATAATGTCAAACACATTGTCACGTTCCGCTTGGGCCGCGTGTGCAAGCGAGAGCGCGATACAAACGATAGAGAGGGACGCTCGGTCCACGCGTTTGTCTTGTGACGCATTAATTCATTCATTGTTATTTGTAATTGATCTGCATAATTTAAATTAAAAAGTTTTTTAATTAACGAATGTAAATATATGTTAATTTATAGAAAAATGTTTCAAAAAATTCAATTCATAAATCCCATGCCATTTTTATCAATGTTTTCTTATGACGGTATCACAAAATTTGTATTCTAAATAAAAATATTAACTTATATTTGTACTCGCAACCATCGTGACAAACCAAACACAAGCTTTTACGTCTCTATTGTTATAAGTGCAAATTAATATTTATAATTTCTGAAATTATTTAAAACTTACTACGTATATATTTTTTTTAGCTTTACGTTGCATCCCGCACATAGCAGGATAGACAGAGGGATCCTGGAAGCCTAGTATTAGGATACTCTGTTGCCCCAATTTCCGCCGAATTCTTGAAGCACCTTGTGGAACTCAACACCGCGCTTTGTCTGATTACCAGAGTGAAGAAAAGAAATGAATAGATTTTCTGGAGTGGGAATCGAATTCACAATCGTCGCTTTTACATTCGCATACTTGTGTCCTTGTGCTACAAAAAACTTCGAACAAACATACATATACTCGACTATAACTACCTACTCTTACCTACCTACGATACCTCGATTACATACATACATATTTAAGAAATTTTATATAAAAATATAATTTATTCATTTGATAAAGAAAAAAAAGTGTGAAACGTGAATATTTGAGAGATGAATGCGAATAAAAAACATGACACATGCACGGTCTCATGTAATAATACAGCAGAAAATTTGTATGTTAATTCGTAGTAATTTTGAATTTTGATAGCCACAATTTTTATATAAAAATTATTAAAATTATGGTTGTAAATATTACGTTCTATTATTTGTATTCTAAATAAGTTAAGTGAAGGTGAGAATTAAAGGCACAGATCTTTTACGTTTCGCGAATATATGAAATGGAACTTAAGAATAACTTCAATAACTCCATTCTCTAGAAAAATTTAAAATATTAATTAAAAAGCTAAGTTACTCTCAGGTAAAAGGTAATACAGCGTAAATTTAACGACATGATGCATTAAAAACTAAAATACAACCATTTAATATATTATATAATATCTATAACTTCTTAATATTTGTAAAAAATGCATAGAGAAAATAATAAAAATAATAACTTCCAAGATAAATTTTAAGCTAAGTACAGATAATTAATTTATGATTGTAAGAATTACTCCATAAATATTCAACACAACACGGTATGAGGTGGAACCGGATTTTATTTAGCAACGTATGAAATTTAATAAGAACACGTTATAACCCTAAGCTTTTTAATTGTGTCACAAGCAATTGGCTTATTATTATGATTTTCTTTTATAAGTCGCCTTATGTTGTTTGTCCTTATGTTTTATTTCGTTGTGAGTTTGAAATTAATTTTCCATACCTCGCCCTAGTAATAGGAAAGGAAACAATATAAAGAAAATTGAGCGGAATGTGAGGAACGGAATGTCTCATGTGGAATACAGCATATAACTATATAAAAAATTTAAAAAGACTTATAATTCTAACAAAACTAGCGTAACTATTCTAATACAACAAAAGGTTTTCTCAATCAGTACAGCCATAACATAAAATAAAAAAAATATTATTTACAAGGTCTAATTTTATAGCCGTAATGTTGGTAGTGCTTAATAATTATAAGTTGTCTATTAATGGCGACTCTTAAACTGGATTACATGTTATTGACTGCTGCTGTTATTTGCTTATATTTTTTTTACTTGTATGATTATTCAATAGTGTTACCATGATAAACGTATATTTTTGTAAATATATATACAAAGAGAACTAAAAGGTTCTTTAATTGTTAATAACATTTTTTTTATTCTTATCGTTTTATAATGAAACAGGAAGTGCTTTTCAGATCCTTTTAAGTACATTTTTAATCTATCTTATCAATTAAAGCGTATAACTTCCATACAACTGTCGAGCAGTCGTCCTTCAGTAAGCCAGGTGATGAATAATACGTTGATTGAAGCCATTCAGATATCTCCAGATTGATATGTTGCTGAATGATCATCAGATTTGTTAAATAAAATTAGTAGGGCTTTATTTTAATGGTGATATTAATTCAATTTCATGTAAGTTGAGTATTGAAAAACCATAACTAGTTTGACAACAAATTAATTAATTCATTGAAAAATAAAGCAAATTTAAATTATTATGCGTGGAAAATATTTGACACTATTAGCTATAGTGACTAGTATATACAAATATTTTATCGTTATAATTACGACAATAATTGTTTTAGCGTAAAAAAATTGAACAGTATATATTATTCTAAAATAATTTGTTTCATATAGATATAACATTTTAATTAAGGATGTATGCTAAGTGCGTAAAAAACTGTAGTAAAACCCTCACCTTGTCGGTGTATTTGGTGTTTTTACTAGCGCAACCGAGGACCTAGTATAGTAATAGCGAGCATGTGCCGACCTTGGAGTCCGCGGCGTCTTCCTGTACCGTTCGTTCCTTATTAAATTACCACCTGGCATCTTATCCACTCACATGTTACAATTTATACAAAAATATGATGTATTGAAATGTAAATCAATAAAATGGCGCGGAATTTGACATTTTAACTTTTTTTTTACTGAAGCAAAGATTGAAAGACGTCCGTCCGATCGAAACACAATCAGTTCGAAGTGACTAAGTCAACAATCATGTAAACAATGGCTGTTGTTGTCTTCTATATGAGGTAAAAATTCGTGAACGATTATATTTTGTAAGGCATTTTGCAAATTTTGTTCAGGAATTTTTTTTCAGTTTCATATAATTATTTCTGTTAAATATATTCATGAATAATTTATATCACGGAACTAATTTTAATAAAATGAATATATTAATTGCAATATTACGTATTTATATTATTTATATAATAATTACTAAAACTAACAAAAAAAAGCGAAAGTAAAAACATATTCTAAGAGTAAAATAAAAAAAGATATATATATCTATTCCATTTACAGATCATACTGTATAGAATATTTTCAACAATAATGACTTCACGCTAAAAGTATATTATACAAACGCGGAACTGTCAATATTCAATAGACATTTAAAGAATAGCGGTTAGATATACTCGCTCTACAATTTTAATGTGTTACAAGATTGGTACTTATTACCTTTGTTGTGACAAAGTATAAAATTAAACGTTGTTTAGAGATTTCTAAGTGATACTGTCATGACAAATTTAATATTGAGTAATAGTTTTGTATTTTTCTTTGTTTTTAGCTTCACGCTGTATCCCGCATGTAGCAGGGTAGACAGATGGAGCTCAGTCGCCTAATTTTATAATGTTAAGACATTCCATTGCCGGCTTACCGCGGAGTTCTGGAGACGTTGCGTATTAAGTGGCGTAACTTAATGTCGTGCTTTGCGTCGACACCGGAGCGAAATAAAATATTAAATACTTAATTCTTTCGAATGGGAATCGAATCCTTGACCTGTCACATTTACACACACCTGTGTTACTGCGCCACTACGTTTGCCTTTATGTTTTTGTATATTAACATAAAGATACCTTAAAGAGCAAGTGATTCAGAAATTGAATTCACGACCCACCAAATCCTACCTTAAACATGATGACTGCTATCTAATATTTAAAATTAGAATTGGAAAAATGAATTAAATTAAAATTATTAATTTAAATAACAAAAATTACTTAAACTTTTGTTATTTAACACATCACTTCGATAATACAATAATAATACGTAATTTAAAGCAGATAGCGTAAGTGTTGCAACTAGGTATATTTAATTTATAACATTCTGTATGAGGAATGCCAGCCAGTTGTGAAAGGCAGTCTCGGTGCATACTAGACCAACAGCATTTCACGGCGCAGCCTTCATAAGTCTTGAGTTTTTACTTTTTAGAAGAAAAAAAAATACCTGAAAGCCGGTCTTACAGTTATCTAAGTTTATGGTGTTATTGCTTTTTATGTTCATTTAGAATCCATTTTGTTGAATAAAAATGGTAGACTACCTTTACCATTTATATATTTATTATAGGCGTGAATTATGTATGAATTGTCGGTTCCCCTAATCCACCATTTTTTTTTCACCCATTTGGCATACGTATATGCCAAATTTTAAATGCCAAAGTTTTGTCTGTGCGTTGGCTAGCTGATATTTTAATTATGTTATTCTCTAAGAAAGACCAGTTGTAGCCAGTCGTGGTGCAGATTCGCAGTGTGACTGTAAAATCGACTGGTAGTGGGTTCGATCCTCGATCTCGAGGGAATGGAATATTTATTTAAATTTAAATTTTCATTGCTTCGCTTTGGTGTCGAGGCAAATCAGGGCGTTGAGTTCCGCCATTCAACATGCAAAGTCTCCAGATTCCTCAGAGGCGGAAAGTGGGGAATGGAGTTGTCCCTCTGCCTACCTTATGCGCGATACAGCGTGAGGCTGATGTTAATTTAATTCGATTTTAGTTGTAAGAAAGACTCTTCGAAATGCAAATTTAAGTCTATAATTTATATTTGCTAAACTGATGGGGTATGGATATGGATGGGGAATATAGCGTTATTTGTTAGTATAATTGTTTCAATTAAATAAGCATTATAAAATGTATAATAAAATCCGGAAATCAAAACATTATAACCTCTGTAATTATCGTAATTATATAGGTACGAAGGCTATACCATGCAAGGATATTTATAGACTTTTTAAAGGCAGTGTGAGATTCGATTACTGGTGTATTTATGTTTTATAT
The DNA here is from genome assembly GCA_018230605.1 of Heliconius congener. Lineage (NCBI taxonomy): Eukaryota > Metazoa > Arthropoda > Insecta > Lepidoptera > Nymphalidae > Heliconius > Heliconius congener. The sequence goes on from DWAO01004927.1 coordinate 8,030, forward strand.
GTGCATCCACGTCCCTACACTTACACGTGTAGGTTCCCTCTGACTCCTCCTTCTGCTGTTGCTCCTTAGACTGTAACTTGCGCTAAGAAATTCCGTCAGATACAGCGATCTTTGCAATCTATTGAAACATAGCGTAACCACCGTCCAAGGTTGTAGAGATTTCATTAAATTTTAATTGTTTAATGCGGATATTACACTGGAACGGCTTTCCGCCTACCAAATAATTACATAAGTTTCGTTGCCAGTACCTAGTTTTTGTGAAAATTCGTAGTAACACGCATTTGAATTATTTAGATATATATTTTTTGTAATAAATAAAGATAGAAATTTTTTTTTCGTCTTCACGTTGTATCCCGCATGTAGCTAGCTCACTCCGCTCTCCACTTCTTCGCCAAATTCTGAAGGCATTGCGGGTTGAGTGGCGGAGCTCAACGGTGCGCTTTCCCTTTGACACCAGAGCGAAAAAATTAAAATATTAAATATTTCGTTTTCTCTAGTTGGAATCGAACTCACAACCCGTCGCGTTTACAGTGACTCACTTACGATTAATTTCATTAATTTCAATAAAAATATATTAATTCATGTGTATAAATAAGTATATTTGATCTAATTTACAAGGAATATATAAGATTTCTTATCGATTTTATTTGACCGTTTAATATTGTTAATATGTTGTATGTTTGTATGTACACATATCAAGATCACCGTGTTATGTTAGAAATATAACATTAAAAAAAAACATTCGAGAGTAAAAATATGTGGAATTACTAAACAACTTGTTATAAAATAAAATTAAATCGATTGTCATCCGGGTACAAAATCATAAAGGTGACACCATGACAATACTTCGAACAAACGTCAGCGCCATTTTGAATTTTAACATGAGCTTCATAAAATCGATAATGTGGTTTATTTTGAGAATCTCTATAAAAAATTTATATTTTTAATTGAATGAATCAACCAAAAAGTGGTTTTCTGTAGAGCGAACTTGCCCGACATGAGATGGTGTCTCTAGCTAAGTTCGTAAAGAGCGAGTTGCGTTAATGCTTAAACTTTAAACTGTTCGGTAGAAACGTATATGTTACATGCCTACCAGATAGATATTAATTTAAATATTTTCTTATTTCTAGTATGAGACAGTGAAAATGTACAGACATTTTTATATTATTATATTTTGAATTAACTTTTAATGCACTACAAGGTTTCTATATTTATGAATGCCTAAGGTAAAAGTGATAACGTCGTCTTATCATACATCAATTATATTACTACAAATGTATTACTGATTCTTTTTTATTTTACTTGTTATTTTTATGTTATGTGTGCAATTAAGAATTACCAACCAATAAAATAAATAAATTGACAAGATTGTAAAATTGACTGGTCGTGGGTTCGATTCCCATTTGAGGAAATGAAATATTTATTTAATATTATTTCATTATATATTTTCATTTTTTCGCTCTGGTGTCGAGGCAAAGCGCGGCGTTGAGTCTTGCCACTCAACACGCAATACCTCCAGAACTCGGTGGAAAGATTGGAACGGAGTGTCATAACATGCCTACCCTGCTGTGTTCGGGATACAACGTGAAGCTGTTTTTTTTATGAAACATTCATACACAATCATTTCTTTTAATATTTGTCGCAAAACAAATTTCAAATCGCTGTGTGTTGCGACGTTTGTCAAATGTCATATCCATTCATGTACTACTATTACGATGAAATAGGCTTATTGTATACATTGCACCATCGTCATTCGACTGGAATAGGTCAAAGCAGAGGTGGTCGCAATTTTATATCGTATATTAATATAAGAAGCCTATTTGTTTTTCAAAGCATTTTTGCAACATAATTATAAAGTACTATAATAATTCTTCTTCTTCTATTCAATAGTTACACTTTTTACATACAAACCGTTAATGCAGCCTGGCCCTATAATGACGCCTTGGAAATTCCAAGGCACATCAAAGTATCAAGAAAACACCCCAAGGCGATGAGTTGAATGAAAAATAAGCAAAAAAAGAGGAAACTTTTTGCTTTAAATCGTAACAGTTTAGCATTATAAATTATCTATAATGAATAATAATATGGCCTTGATTATACATCTATAGCTTACGACCAACACAATTAACATCAAATAACGTTCGGAGGCTCCGTTGTAACCAAAACACAATTGAAATTTCACTCACAGCTCAATCTCTCAACTTATTTCGTATGCACGAAGTAAATTGTACTTTAAGAACAATTTTAAGCCCTTGTACTCAATAATTGAAATTCTATGCGTGTCCTTTCAAGGCCGTAAGGTGGGAATTTGCATGAACCTCGTCTTTGTAAACGTACAAAATACAGAGTATAGTAGAAACGATCAGACATTCAGACCGGCGTCGCGAGTGGGCAATATTAGGTAATTCCGATCATGGCTGGTTGCGACACGGCGCTCGATCTGCATACAATTGCAACTTTGAACTAACTAGATTCTTACAGATTGAATTTAAAACTGCCGATGACACGTTAACTTGACCTCAGATTACACAATATTTAGTTAATTTTGAATGTGAATACTCGAATGATATATTTATTTATCTTTATTAAGGAAACAAACAGAACATAAGATTCACAAATATTACACATTTTAAAATAATACACAGTCGAATCAAGTTTCCAAAAAAAATTACAGATAACTAACAGTAACATAAAAAAATTATAAGATAAAAACAATTTGAATAAAAAAATTCTAATTTACATTATAAAATTAATATATATCAATAAAATAAAATAGTATATAAATAAACATAATTATACATGTTACAGTCTGTTTTGTAGCCCTTGTTTTTGTTGCTGGGAATTAAGTTTACGCAAAACCATACGCGTGTAGGATAGATGTGCCCTACAGATGGATGGTACTGTGGGACTCATCGGGATAGCCCTGACATCATTCAATAAAACCCAGCGGAAGCTTTCTTCAACTATATGAGACGTCGCAGAATCGCTCGCGAATGCCACTACGACGCCGCGATGGAACCTCTACCAATTGCTGGCTACCGTCACGTTCAGGGCGCCCCGCTTATTTTATAGACCTAGACTACATTTCTACCTAACCTATGATAACGCTAAAACTAAATATAATATAACATTGAAGTGGAATTACTGACCAATAAAAAAACTTACATTATTATTTACCTACTATAGTTGGTTTTGGTATTAAAATGAAAAGATTTTTTACTATAATTATTTATAATAGGATTTTCTATATTTGAACTAAACAAGTTACATTGAACTCCTTACCCGTGCGTGGGAGTAATGTTAGATTGTCTAAGCTTAAAGGCGTTGAATCGCGTTGATATTGAATAAGCTTGAGTGTGAGGTGCTAATCAAAATTCCATTTATTACCTTTTAAGGCCACGTTTCACACATGTCTTAATCTTTTTTTTTTATTTGTTTATTTTCATAGTATAAGAAAAGTTTAACGTAGATTAGAAATGTAAAGATAACCTATCATTTTAATTTAAATAATATTATAATACTCTCTTACATTTAGCTTCACGCTGTATTCCTGGCACCCTGCCAGATATCAGATAGAACGGAGCGTCTAAACCTACGGTCTCTACATGCTACAAGTACTAAAGGCAGAATTAAGTAGTACAAGTATAATGTATTCATGTTTCTACTAAAATAATTAAATAAAAAATATCTAAAAATTAAACAAAATCGTGGTTTAATTTAATTTCATCAACACCCATATTATGAGTAGGAATTATGCGAATATATTGCATTCGGATATTCTTACATATAATCCAGGACCGAATGAGGTGGCAATCTTTGGGGGAGGCCTTTGCCTGATAGAGTTTCCTAACGAAAGCAACAGGAAAAAAAACAAAAATAATTAGGTATGTAAATAAATAAAAAATAAAAAAAATTAGAAATAGTCATTCAATAAATAAAAGAAAAAAAATGTTTTAAAAATGGGCTTATGTTCATAACATTGCACCATTAATGATAACAAGGAAATAAAAGGTTTATTTTATATTTCCAAGGCCAGTCGTGGCGTAGGGGTACAAAGTGTGATTGTAAAACCGTCTGGTTATGGGTTCGATCCCCACTCGCGGAGATGAAATATTTATATAAATTTATATTTCCGTTCGTTCTTCGTTCTGGTGTCGAGGCAAAGCTTCATTATCATTAGCTTCACGCTGTATCCCGCACACAGCAGGGTAGGCAGAGGGAACCTAG
>DWAO01004928.1:0-12256 GCA_018230605.1 Heliconius congener
CTGTGCGTGCGTCTTACCTCAGTCAGTCAGAACAAGTCCTTTTATATATATACAAAGTCCTTTTATATGTATAGATTAAGGACAATGTCTAGTTGTAGTTACGCTTATGATATAAAATTTGGTTTTGATCTATTAAAATATAAACTTTATATATTTAATGAAATATATTTCAAATTACCTTTAAATACAACTTTTATAAGACATCACAAACAAGAACATAGGCAAATCCTCTATATTACTGTGAATAATCGAGAAAAAAAACCCTTTATATAAATTAAAAACAATATACAATAGTATTTTGTTCTTAACTTGATCCATATTTTTGGCATCATTATAAGCCTTTGACATCGTAACAGACAATTAGAAACGATAACACGTCACCGTACCCACTCGTCGTGCCGTTCATTTGGCGAACACCCCAAGCATTGTATGCAAATGTGGCAAATTCACAAACACCTACGATAAAAGTCGCTCGTGACTGACATTAGACAAACATAGATCGCCATTGCTAAAGATATTGTTGTTGGTAAATGTGTTTTAGAAAGTATTTATAATGAAAGAAGCTGTAGTACTGGTGGTAGTTGAGGCCGTTGTGGCGCATTGGTATATGCGTGTGTCTGTAAACGCGCTGATTGTGAGTTCGATTCCAACTCGATAGATGCGTTATTTTATATTTTTGATTTTCTGGGTGTGATGATGTGATGTTGAGTTCCCCACCTCCTCTAAAAGTGAGGAACGAAATGTCTTAACAATAACCTAAGGGAATCTCATTTGTCTACAGGCCAACACTATTATATACGAGTATGCATACAGCGTGAAAAACATCAACGAAGTCGCAGCTTCGAATCCTGTGCAAAATAAGTTATATTGGCAAATTTCTGATAGGTAGTGGTTGCCATAGAAACGTGTATGTTGTCACTTTAAACTAAAACTAAACTAACTTCACGCTTTATCCCTAGCGGGGTAGTCAGAGAGAACGGTGCGGCAAACGGTACGGTTAAACGAAAACCATAATTAACACAGTTACTAAATTTATATTTCCATTTCTTCGCTCTGGTGTCGAAGCAAAGCGCGGCGTTGAGTTCTGCCATTCAACACGCAATACCTCCAGAATTCGGCAGAAAATGGGGAACGGAGTGTCTTAACTCTAGGTTCCCTCTGCGTTCCCTGCTGCATGCGGGATGCAGCGTGAAGCTGATTTGTTTTTACTAAATTTATTTTCTCATATGTATAACATTCGATTTTTTATGAATTCATTAGCAAAAAGGAATTTCAGTTAACTCTTAGTATCATTATTATTAGTAACAATATATATATTGTTCTTGGAACATGTCTAATTTAAATTTAAAAATACCGTTTCCTAATTTTTAATTCCATTTATATTAAATGTTACGAAAATTAACATTGAAATGTTTTAAAAGTACAACATTTTAATGACATCGTAAAAGTAATTACCGGCTAAGTTTCACAATAACAATTACGCTTGCGTAAATGTTAAAAAGAAAAACCTTAGTTAAAAATTTAATTTGTGATTTCAATCGGTTTCTTTTTCTGTTCCAAATTTTATCAGGCGGTTAGACAGAGACTGACCTAGAGTAAAGACACTCCGTTCTCATAATATATTTTTGTTCATATTCTCGTACGAGAAACGTTTTTATATAACGATGTAATAGGAAGTAACAATGTAGTAGAAATTTGAGAGCAACTATAGTATGAATGCTTCTAATATAAAAATATTTGTAAGTCACTGAGATCGAACCTATAACGAACCGTGACTGACTCCTACTTCATAGCGTGAATCTTCTAGAAGAGGTGGGATTGTTCGCCGCGCTTTGTTTTACTACAACGGCATAAAGAAAATGATTCGCTACCCCCGTAGTATATGAACCTACAACCATTGAATTTATATCCTCCATAGCCCCATCCTGTTTAATTTGTAAATAAGGATTTTTTATGAAATTTTTGAGAAAACAATGATGTGTGGATGATTAATAAGAACAGTTTTAATTCAAAATCTGAAAACTTTCTTGATCGTAATTGATATTCAAATAGATTCAAGGAGATTCCAAATGCAACATTTACATTACTAAATTACATTTGTAAGGAGTTCGCTTACAACAAGCTAACTTAGAAATTTAAAAAGTCATTGAGCTCATCGCGATGGTTATGGATTCGATTACCGCTTGGGGGAAGCAATTATTCATTATCATTATCCCGCTCTGAGAGGTTTCGTGTTGAGTTGCGGAACTAAACACGCAACTTCTCTAATCCTGAAGGAAAATGGGGGACAAAGTAACTTGACATTAGGTTCACTTCTATGCTGTCGATTTGTTTCCTACTTCCTCTTCTAGGCTATAGTGTGAAGTTCAAAATAAAACATATTATCAGACCTGATACTTTATTATGTGTATCTTCGAAATTCTAATAATATTAAACTGCATCCATGAACATTTATTAATGACATTCTCATTGTTGCTCTACGTCATAGTTGTATAAAATGTTTGAAACATTTTTTTCTTATTTTTTTTTAATTCCATTAAAAGTAAATATTAGAAATGTATAAAGCAAAAAAGATATTGTACATCATTTCCTACGAACTTTACCACACTAAAAGTGTCAATTATAGAGTACTAGAAATATGTTTCGAAAGCTCTTAATAAGAGTAAATATAAATAAATTAAATAGGTCATGGCAAAATGAAAATGCAGGTTAACCAAATATTTTAGAGCATTTACAAACAGATATCCCATTTTCCTCATAAAAACCAGGTTAATGACATACGAGTGAGTGCATCGGCGATATCGTGGCGCTATACTACTTTTAAGATTATTCAAAACTAAAGGGTTTGAATCTACTTTTAGAAAGATATATAGTATGTATATAAAATGAAAAAAATAAATACAGTCGACTTGATAACCTCCTTCTCTTACAGAAGTCGGTTAAAAAATAAACAAAACCAGAACTGGACTTAGGTCTATCTAAGTTAGTTTACAATGCGTTATCACTTCTGTTCTACTCGCACTTTCGCTCGCTTGGGCTGCATTATTATAATAAGCATATATTATGGATGTTTAAAAAACAATAGTATATTTACTTGAATTCTCTTGTTTTTTTTTTCAGTGAAAACGGCATTAAAATCTGTTGCGTAGTATGAAAGGTCTAAGCGTCGTAGCGCAGGGGCTCGCAAGCAGGTCTGTAGGCGTAAGCGTTGCAAGTTGTGGCTTCGATTCCCACTCGAGAAAATTAAATATTTAATATTTATAATTCCGACAAAACTCTAGTAAAAGGGAAAGGCGCAGGATTGAGTCAGCCAGTCAACGCACAATGCCTGCAGTATAGGAAGAAAAGTGAGAAGCGGAGTGTCTTAGCATTACGCTCCCTCTGCCTACTCTGCTACAGGCTGCGTGAAGCTGAAAAAAAAGCATATAAATGTTGAAAAATAAAATCATTTCGAATAATTATTTATATTAGGTAGAAATAAAAACAATATATTTGTAAGTGGTATTCAAGTGAATAGCAATAGCAATGGCACAATTACGCGCTCTAATGTTTTTTAATAAGGCAATGTAGAGGCAGGGCGGGTTCAAACGATTTATCGAAGAGAAAATAAACACTCATATATTTTTATTGTTACACGCCTGGGACATTATTACTTTTGGAATTATTATTTTAATATTAATAAAATATTAAATCGTAGTTTTGTTAAATGTTAAGTTTTATGATTTTTTTCAAAAAAGTACCTATTTAATTATGAAAAAAAAGGTATTTAACTCAGAACTTTTTCTTTTCCTGACGATTTTGGCATTCATTTTTATGTAAAAAATCTCATATCTTGTTTAAGTCTTGACAAGGTTAATTCATAAGTGCAGTGATTTCTGTGATAAAGAAAAATGAAGTAAATTGCAACAGTTTTCTCTATTAATGATTAACTTGTCATTACACACGTGATGCAGTTGATATGATGATTATCTTATAGAAAAGTTATATGCTTAGTAAAAAGTATTGAAGAAAGCAAGGAAAAGTGTGGCGATTGCTCTCATCATCTCATCAGATCATAATAAAGAGATCGCTCATAACTATTAAGTTCACTATAATAAGTTAGTAATTGTGCATGAGAAATATGTGGACTGTTTTTGTTTAACTTCACGCTATATACCGCACATACCGCAGAGAGAACCTAGCGTTAAGACGCTCCGTCCCCATTACCCATTTTCCCCCTAATTCTGGTGGCATTACATGTTAAGAGGTGAAATTCAACACCCTGCTTGGCCTCGATACCAGAGCGAACAAATGAAAACATTTAATATATCATTTCCTCGAAAGACAATCGAACCCATACTCACTTTTACGCACGCCTGTTTCCATGCGCCTAAACTTGAATTGTATTATAAAATACATTAAAATTAAGTTTTTTTGCATAAAAAAGCTGTAAGTAAAATATAAATTGACAACGAAAAACCAGAAAATTGAATGCATTTGAATACAATTACTAATAAAAATCATAACCGAATCATAACCGAACTAAATATTCATGAAAGTCCTAAAAGTGTTATGAAAAACTCACTCCAAATAAAAGTCTTAAACTTCATATTGTGTTATAAAATAGAAAAAATGTTTTACGATTGCATCGCATTTCGTATACGAAACCCTTTTTGAACATCTTATGAAAGAGGAATACGTTTTATTGAAGTACTAAATATCAGCATTTTGTGAGTGAAAGTGATATTTTTTATGATTATAAAGATATTCCTCTATATTCTCTTACTCTTTTATATTCCCTGTTATATTTAAATATTTTGTAATGGAATATTTAAATCGATAATCTAAACATAGAAAATCGATATGAATATTTTTATATCGATAGAAATCCTGTTAAAAATAATAAAGATTTAAAAAATAAAATGTCATACCAAGTCCCGACTTTACACTTCGTTCTCATCTCCATTTACTAAAAATATAAAGCACGGGTCCAATTTAAAAAAAAATTACTCCACAAAAAATATTTTTAAAACAAAATTTTACAGAGCGAAATTTTAAACCCAGCCCTTTAGAGTAAATTTATCGTACGTTAAGCTCTTACTCAGCAGTTCCAACCAACTCCACTTAGTTGCATCCAGACGCAAAGCTCTTAAACAGTAGCATATAATGTATCAGCGCTTGCAAGAACGCTGACCTAAAGCTTGTTGCACTTCATCATCATCATTCAAATATATTTGTATATATATATATACATATCAATCGATTCGTATGATAAAATCGTAATGGCTCGGTGTCTGTATATGGAAGGCATTTAATAACGTAATAGAACCTAAACTATGATTTTTGTTTTTTTTTTTCAATAAAACAATTATTTATGGCAATTGACAATATTGCTAGAAATAACTGGTTTATTGAATTCCCTAAAACTTGAATATTCTCTGTAGGCAGACTCCTTATTAGAAAACGAAAGTTTAGTCAAATTAGTGAATTAATAATTATGTAGTTCAAGCGGGCAAAGCCGCGAGCGGGTCGCTAGTTTTTTATAAAATTAGACTTAAACTTTTATAAAAAAAGCAGCTTCTGCCAAAGTTGGGAAAATTTTAATTGCAATTGACAATAAGTAAGGTGGCTAGGAGGAACTTAGTGTAAAATATATGTTGAAAGATTTAGATTTGTTAAATTTTCACTTTCAATCATTTTCAATATAAGCAAGTTTTATATGTATTAATATTATAAAGCTAAAGAGTTTGTTAGGTTAAATGCGGCTATCTCAGATACTACTGGTTTCAATTGGAAAAGTCCTGTTTGCGTTGAATAGTCAATTTTTCGAGCAAGGCTTATAATCTATCTAATAAGGCTTATAATCTATCTTATCTAATACGTTAAATCGTTTCGATGTTACTTACTGTACCTGCGGGCAGAGTTACCTAGGGTACGAATGTGCTAAGGCTCATCCATACTATTCTTTCTCTTTCTTTCTTCTACTTCTGTAGCTAAATGTAAAAAATAACTAGAAATTGTGATAGAATTGCTAGGATCCTATCCTAGCCACCGGCAAAAGCTAGTATTACCTTTACACTTTACAACACAACACGTTACATATCATTGTAATATGAGTTAATATTTATATAAAATGGATGTTTTTGTATTTAAAAATATAATTTCGTAATACAACAACTTAATAGTAATAATTATAGTCGTGCGTTTATATTATTAATTTTTAATAGACGTTTAGTAAAGTTCAAGGTGGTATACAATTCTCAGAATATCGATTTACAGATAGTGAATTTAAATATCATAAGGAAGCAAAAGCTGGTCTTTTATATGTTATAAAAATTCTTTTAAAATTATATTTATTTTTATTTTAAATTATATAAAAAATAGAACTGTTGCATTATTTAAAAACATTTTTTTTCAGCAAAATGCGATTGCGACTAAGCTACTGGTTTTTTAAAAGTTATAATCTGTTATTATGTATTTAATATGGATGACAAAATACTTAGTGAGGTAGTGGAGTGAACAATTTTTTTTTATTTGTACTAGTAAATTGTCATAATTGAATAGATTGTTTAGACGTTTTAATGATATTCTGTTGATATTGTCATTTATAAATATTTTTTAACAAACATAAGTAATATTACACAAAAAGTATATGCCAGTCGTGGCGCAGTGGCACAAGCGAGTCATTGTAACCGCAACAGATTGCGGTTTCGATTCCCACTGCAGCAAATGAACTGGGTATTTAATAATTTTATTTCTTCATTCTAACGTTGAGGCAAGCGCGGCGTTCAGTTCTGCCATTTAACACGCATCACCTTCTGAAGTCGACGGGTAGAACTCCTGCCTTCTCCTACATGGGATATAGCGTGAAGCTGAATACAATAAAAATAAATATACATAGTAAAATTTACATAAATGTAGTTAAATTATTAATATAATGTACGGTCACCTTATAACGTAATATGGCTTTAAATCTGAATATCCCTCAGTGTCTCACCAAATCCCACTATAAATCTCCGTCGGGGTACCGTACACGTGTCTATTAGCAATAAAGGTACAGCCGTTTATAATAGTTGTAGCACGTTTTTGGTAAATTAAATATTTTTTTCATATATTATACTACGCTTACGTGTTAGCAATCTTCTTTTTGTTTGTCTATGATAAAATAGTAAAAATAGTGTATTTGTAATTGTTATAATCGTTTTTTTTACAGTTTCAGGCTGTACCTCGCGTATAGCAGAGTAGACACAGGGGACCTAGTGTTAAGATACTTTTGAGTCTTTGCGTATTGATGGCGAAACTCAACGCCGCGCTTCACTAACAAGCCAAAGAAATGAAAATAATAATGAACAATAATTTATTCCTCCGGGTGGAGATTGAACTCCCAACTATTGCGTTTACAGTCATAAGCAAGTTCCATAGCGTCACGGCGGTCTCTAAAATAAAAAAGAAAAATGAAAAAATATGAAAAATAAATATTGAAAAAGCCACGTCACAAAGTCCACGCGGTGTTCCCCCAGGCGGTCACCCATCCAAGTATTAACCGCGCCCGATGTTGCATTACTTCGGTGATCGGACGGGACCCGGTGTATTTGGCGACTGCTATTTTAAAAATCATTATATATTAATGCTATTTTCTTATTATAACTTATTATTGAGAGGCCTACTACAATTTTATCGAAACAACATATCTTTTTAACAAACTTAGCAAATTTAACTTTTTGATCCACCTTTCGAAAGAGTTTCCCGCAAGAACTTACTATTGATAAAATGTAAAATTATGTTTTTCTATTACATAAAATATAAAAATCACAAAACATCTCAATATTTTTTTTTAAAACAAGCCATTCCATATAGCTTTTAATAGCATTCCTGTCCCATAAATTCAAAGTGAATCCGGGCGCAGATTTAGTAATTAGTTCAATTTGTGCCTACACAGCATCGGATTAGGGTAAAAAAGGTGAAGGAATACAATTATATTCTCGGAACATAGGGTAGGTTTCGGGGGAACATAAATCGTTGCTCCCTGTCAATTACGAATACAGATTAAACGGAATTATTCAGTGACTAGTCACTACCTGTCTCGATTTGATAGCGATACTAATAATTTTATGCTGTTTGTTGGTTTTTGTATACAAATAACTTTATTATTATTTTTATAAAAACTTATATTGTACTCGAGTTGATTGTAGGATTTTCATTGGGAGTTTTTGCAAGGTGAGATTGCGATTTATTACAAGGTTTTCTCGCAAATATGGAAATATTATATTTCTTTTCCTAAGCACTCCTTTAATAAAATAATATGACGTACTTACAACAATATAACCTTTATCCATTCGCTTTCATTGGACAATCAATTTAAGTCAATACTAAACAAGCTGGGGCCGAACCCCGCGGCGACAGACGGACAAAATAGGTAATTACTTACCGAGTAATTGCTTCCCTAGTAGTGTGCACTAAATGTGCTTGTTGGGGACCCATTATGATTAATACACCAAAAGTCACCGTTAAGCCAAGTTTAAGTATACTTTTCTATTAAAATGTACGTAAACTATTACTTAAATTATTATTTGTACAATAGTTCAAAAATATTATTTAAATGAATGTATCTTAATGTGTTACTTTTAGTTTCTAAATTTTAATTAATTCAGGAATGCTTCTATGAGAGAAGGAATAAGAAGACGAAGATCAAAGTGATACTAAAGGGGTTCCGTTTTTACTTTTTGAGGTACAGAACCCTAAAAACTTAAACCCTACTTGTTAGTTTACATATAGACACAAAATGCCATGCCCCATGACACAGAGATAATTTTGCAAATGTCCTATAAATAATGTTTTTGTGGTGCAGATATGCTTGAATTTCGCCCTAACATTGCCAATTTTGGCTGCTTTTTGCTTGAAATTAAAATAATTATAGTAAAGATTTATACAATAAGGCGTATTAATATATAATAACAACAACGGTGTAATACAGTAAATCTATTATTATAATAAAATCGTAACGGATAGATGGAAGAAATATAAAAAAAATGTTATTCGGGACCTTTATTTATGTTATTAAATACAAAATAATGAAAATAAATAAATAAATTCGTTTCACGCTGTATACTGCATTCAGCAGGATAGGCAGAGAGAACCTATTGTTAAGACACTCCTATCCCCGCCATATTTTTCGAGGCATTGCATATGAATACCCATTGCCTATAGATTAATTTTTGGCTTAATTAATTTCAAATTTGTAAGAAAATTCAAAAAAACACAAAAAAAAAATCTGATACTTTCATCCGATGAAAAAATATTATTCTCTTCCCCTAAAATATGAAGCCACTGAAGACATAATTACTTTAACTATAGGTCACGACCTCACCGTCGCCGTAATTACCTCTAAGAAGGTAATTGACTTAAGCAAATCGGATCAAGATGAACGTCCTGTCCGCATTATATTTTTTATAATTCGTCTTTTTTAATTTAATTTTAAGGAAAAATGACACAAACAGGACCTGGTTTGTGTTTTTCTTTTAAATAAATGCGCAGATGGACAAGAATTATATTTAATTGAGACGTGATTGTAAAAACACTAGTGTTTCGCTAAAGTGGGAAACAACTTCATTTTATACTATACTAGTACAAAAAAGTGGAAAATAAACTTTTAGACGAAAAATGCGTTAATTACTTCTATTTTCTTCATATATACTCAGTTACTCATTTTTCATTTGAACCTAGGACTTCTAAGAAAAAGAGGGTAATTAAGCCTATGATATAATCATAAAGTATATATTGTTCTATCTAGAGTTCTAGACTGTAACACCGGTAGAGTTTCTTCATAGTTATGAACAATAGGCCCTAACAGCTAACGAGGTATCGTATAGCGGCATTCGCACTAATAGGTTAAAATAGGTTTTCTACTGAACTCTTTGTTACCCTTCACATGGGAAACAAAACTCATTATTACAATGTTATGTGAAATTCGTTTCTCGTACGATATTAATGAAAAGAGTTCTTTTTTCATTAATTCTTATGAAATCTGGATGAATACAATTAAAAATAAATAGTAATTTACTTACCGACTGTTCTTTTCTTGCTTACCTTTTTAGATATGATGTGTTGACTTTCCCTTATAAGACCCGGATAAGCCATTTTTTTGTACTTTTCAGAATCGTACACAACCCCACTATACATATATTGGGGTCTAAAGCTGAAAAACAACGTTTTCAACCCTATTTCAATGTTGTGATTTAGAAATTTCATTTTAAAAATAAATCTATTGACGAAAGCTTACAAATCTAGCTTAAGTTTTTTACTCTCAGCCAAGGTATGTTTTATTATCAGGGACATATTACTTTTTATATAAATAACTTAAAAACGTTTTAAAGTGAATATTAAAAGGGACAAAAAGTCACGTTTAACCCCTAAGTGTAAAATTTTGTTTAAAATAGAAATGCAAGCAAGAGTGAGCTTTAAACTTCACTGACTTCATTTACGTCACTTACACTGCATTATAGCAAACACATATTACACTCTGATATTTAGCACTAAATCTTAAATAGACAAATAACCTTTGACGTCAGGGCGTAGGGGGCTAGTAGTAGTAGGGATGAAATATTCAATCTTTTCATTTCTTCGCTCTGGTGGCGAGGTAAAGCGCGGCGTTGAGTTCCGCCACTCAAGACGCAATGCCTCCAGTATTCGAAAAAAAATGGAAACGTAGGGTCTTAACAATAGGTCCCCTCTGCCTACACTGATCTATGTGTGACACAACGTGACGCTAAAAAAAAATACAATGTCACATTTATCACTATAAATCTTAAATAGGCTAGTAAAATCTAGTTACGCTTTTAATTTATTGAAAGTTTTTATAATAATTTATACAAAATATTCATATGCCTATCATAGCGCAGTAACGATAGCTTATGAATGTAAATGGAAATAATGTAGACTGGCATACATTTATTTTCTCATTCGTAGTAATAAAATATCTGGCGTAGTGCGGCGTTGAGTTCTGCTAATCAATACGTGTTTTCTTGTGCGGAATACGGAGAATGGTAACACTAGTCTCTCTCTGCATATCATGCCTATAGGGGATGAAAAACAAAAAAAATATTAGAACTTTTGCCATTTTAACCAATTCCTAAAACGTTTTAGTAAAACAATAGCAGCGCATCTGCCAGGTGGTGACAAAAAACGTCACTACATTAATTCTAATGGCCGCCTTCTTCCTGTCCTACTTATAAATGCTGACTATGTTATTTATAATTGATAGTGTATATACATACATATTTATATGCAAATGTACTGCTGGCATATTTGTTGAAAGCTTAAATTTTTTGTAAGTCAGTCGTGGGGCCGTGGCACTAGAGTCTGACTGTAAACGCTACAGTAGATGGGTTCGATACCCACTTGTGGAAATTAAATATTTAATATTTTTATTCTAGTCTTAGCGACAAGACTAAAGCCTCTGCGAGTTCTGCCACCTGAAACGCATTGCCTCTAGAATTCTACAAAAAATGGGAAACGAAGTGTTTTAACTTGATCTGCCGACTCCCTCCCTCTGCCGACTCACAATTTTCCCACATGTAGCAACAGGTGGGAAAAATTTTAACAATATACATTTAATTTAAAGATTTAGAGCCTTAACATTTCTAAATTTTTGATAAATCAAGTAAATATCGAGTTACACCAAATAATGTATATTTCTATATTACGATATAACAACATATCGTTATTCGGTCAAGCTCAAACAAAAGTTCTTTTAGAGCATTACAGCTAATGGGCTTATCCACATCGTACTTGGTGCTCACACACACCTTTTAAATAACTCGGCAAGTCCGAAGGGAATAGAATAAATGAAATTGCAAATTGCATTAGAAACGGAAAAAGAAACAAAAGGAAAAGCTTTCTAGACCTGTGGAATATAGAAAGGTTTCAGTTTATTTAGTAATTAGTAGATTATTTAGTGATTACTAAAATATTTGACACTTATTAAATAAAACGCAGCGTTGAGTTCTGCCACTCATCACGCAATGCCTCCAGAATTCGGCAGCAACGGAGTGTCTTAACACTAGGTTCCCTACCCTGCTGTGTGCGGGATACAGTGTTAAGCTGATTTATTTTTATTTAAAATGACCCGGTTACCGTATGAGATGATTTTTATACCATTTTGTGTCTCCATCTCAATTAGGTCATGGATATATAACAACAGATGAAAATTGTGATAATAATGTCAATAAATTATACAAATTTCATTTTCTTGTGAAAATTATAAAACATTCAGAAATTT
>DWAO01004929.1:0-12255 GCA_018230605.1 Heliconius congener
ATATATATATATATATATATATATATATATATATATATATATATATATACAATTATTTCATTTTAAAAACGGTATATTTGCAGCGTACGGCATCAATATTTTTTATTTCAATAATATATATAAAATATACTTCATAATTATGTACTGCTTTATTTTTACAAATTATGTTTTATTTATAAACGTTTTATTTAACCTTTAATAATACACATAAATTAATAAAACGCTAAACATTATTCAGGTAGTATCGAAGTACGATACAGTTAATACTGTATGTTATTTAATCTACATTCATAACATAGCAGAAAATCTTGATCCAATGCGAATTCAATTTTAATAAAATAAACAATATCAACCGTGTTTTTGCATGAAAAATATCAAAATTTCCATATAAATCTAACGTTTTAGCTCTTATGCTGTGCTACAAACATAAGTGAGATAAAAAATAAATGAGACGAAATTATACGTAGCCAGAAGATTTATTTAGGTACGCCTGAGGTACCACAAGAGACATTTCTTATGGAGTGAGATAAAGCGTAGCCTAATTTAAATTTTCTACTTTAACTTCTTATCACCTCACCGCTTAATGTTTCATCTTAATTTAAATAATTCTATAAATATATGTATAATTTTGTTACTTTATATAGATTCATATAGAGTAGCTCGTTTTTAACAATACTGTACAGAAAAGCAAATTTTTAATGATTTTTTAAAGATTTAGTGCGTAGTAATAAAATATTATTATTTAATATAAAAAATATAATTTAATTTTTTTAATATATAATTTAAAATTAGTGATTAATATTAATCTTTACATTTTTTTTATATTAAATCCTATTAGGTTATAAATTATATTATCTGTAATAATATTACGTTGGCGAAGAAAAGCTAACAAATTTATTCGGTTGAATGCCCTAACCTTAGGAACTACTGATACAAATTGATAAATTAATGATTTTTGTGTTGAATACTCTATTTATCGGCGAAGGCTATAGACCTGTATCACGTTAATCGTTTTGATGTAAATGTATCTGCAATCAAGGTTACCTTCGGCACTTCGAATATTTCATGGGTCATATGTACTCGTATATACACAACTCCTAGTTATTTATACTAACCACAATATGGCCACGGTGGCGAAACGGCGAATAGCGTAGTGAAATCAAGCATTTTATATTTCTACCAATAAGTTTCCGAATTACAGTGATAGTAACTTATAATAAATAATCCTTCTGTAAATTATTATTTTAAAAAAATCTAAAAAAATATATAAACTCAATCAAGGATTTGAAATTCGAACCTTTAAGTACTTCCCGTAGACGTAGAAGTAAGAATTTACAATACGAGAAAAAATCTAAAAAAAGTTAAAAGTTAGAGATTTCATAGAAAAAAAACTTTACAAATTTATTATTGCAGTTCAGTTCATACAAAATGAGTGCATATGCATACTTAAGTTTATCAACTTTTATAAGTTGTAAATTCCGTTGACCTACAATCCTGAAATTAGACGAAAACCTCTGTGGGTGAGTTCGACTCACACTTAACCAGTTTTTTATACGACTCATACCCAAGACGATACGAATCGAATTATCTATAGCAGTGAGCATCACCAATATATTAATATTAGTATATTGATAACATTAATAAAATAAAAAAAAGATACTAAAAAAAAATATATCATTGTTTGGTAAGCGCAGCTGCTCAGTTTTAAGTTTTGTATTTATGCAGAAAATACGCTTCACTGATTTTCTCGACGCCAAAATGCACTCACGTTTAGATCCGTGTGCTCTACTTGGCATCCCAATACTCTACTTCAATATTATTGATCATAATGCTGTTTGTACATTTTGGCTATATAATTTAAAATATTTTCTAGGTTAGATATTGTTCTAGATTATATGTTGTAAAAATATATATTTCTCTGAAATTAAAAATGTATGAATACTGTATAATATGGCTTTTTAATTTTCGTGATATAGGGATACGGTACTAGTAGTTTCTATAGGTAAACAAAATGTAAAAAGAAAATATTTATATTTAATTATTAAAATATAACTATCCTAAAAAATTAAAAATATTTATATATCTATATTATCATAAGCCTAATATAGCAAAACTTTCTATCAACGACATCAAAAAATATTACAAAATGCTTAAATTTATTTTTTTATAGTTCACGGCAAAACTAAGATCAGATAAAAATCATTAGTATAATGTTTATCCTTTATTTCATTTAAGTTGATATAGCATTTTAAATTTATATAACTATTTACTACAATATATTTTACTAGGAAAGTTACCATTTATACGCTCGAAATCTTCTATTGTGACGCGGCGGAGCAACAGAGCGATGCTGCGTCGGCCAGCGCATCTACAATAGCTCATTTTGCTTCCCTTATATTGCAATTACAAGGAAAAATACATTTCTATTGAAATATTGTATTGTAAAATAAATAATGTAATAAGTTTTTAATTCTAAGCCTGAAAGTTTTAAATAATCATTTTATTTTACTTAAAATATAATAAATAGAAGTCAAGTTAGATATTTTTCTTTATAAAATTTATGTTGCGAAATAAATAGAAAATCAAGCTTTTTATTATATATATTATTTATTTACTACTGAAAGCAAAGCCAATAATAATTCAGCCTACCGTGACCACAAAACCGTTCTGTTGAAAAATAATTTCATTTAATTTTCGTGAATTC
The DNA here is from genome assembly GCA_018230605.1 of Heliconius congener. Classification (NCBI taxonomy): domain Eukaryota; kingdom Metazoa; phylum Arthropoda; class Insecta; order Lepidoptera; family Nymphalidae; genus Heliconius; species Heliconius congener. The sequence goes on from DWAO01004929.1 coordinate 2,705, forward strand.
TATAAACCAAAAATGAAAATCGTATTAATGTTGACTGCAAAAAGCAGAGATATTAATAAAGTTTTATACGAAACTCAAAACCAAACTGGAACTTTATCATGAAGGTTCGTTTCAATTTTTCTTATTTTATAATACCAAAAATACATTCTGTATTCAATTTATTGAAATCAGATCTTCACTCATAGCATATTTTCCTGAGAAATGAGGCAAAGAAGAAATTAATTTCGCAAATATTGATAAATCTTTGTAAAGTCATCTCGCGGCTTAATGAAATCTCGAAGTTTCAAGTAAATTAAAGAATTTTCGATATATTTGCTTATTCAATAAAGAATTTATGGGAAGGATGCAAAAATGACAACTATAACTATTATCCACTTATTTCAGAAAGTGGAGAAGAGACAGCCTGGATGATTAATTAACAGTGAGGCAGCCTCAAGCAAAACTCGCCTACAAAGGAAAACTTAATTACTTTTCTCGGTTGAATCATAAAACTCACACACTAGATATGAGGACAGTACTAAGCTGGAAGGCTGGAATATACCAACTTGGTTTAATTCCACAAAGCTCTGAATGTTACGAAAGATCATAATCCTATTAAATGTAAGTTCGAATCTAATATTAGTTCGTACACAGAATTAAAAATCATAATTATGTTTGTTTTAGAGCTAATAATTATTATATTTTTTTAACAGCTTCATGTTGTATCTCGCAAACAGCAGGGTAGGCAGAGGGAACCTAATGTTAAGACACTCCGTTCACCACTTTCTGTCGAATTCTGGAGGCATTGCGTGTTGAGTGGCCGAACTCAACGCCGCGCTTTGCCTCGACAACTTGTATAATGAGGCCAGGGCAAAATATGATAGGAATATTTCCTAGCTGTATTATAGAATATAGGACAAACAAATCCGCAGCTATCATATGTATTCGTGCATTGCCCAATTGCGTCATAGCTTGAGTGTGTTACGAAATATAAGCTTATATTTATAGTGTTACTTAAATATATATTGGTAATATTAATTGAAAGCTTTTCAGTGTTGTCAGTGAATAAACAGAACAAATTGTTGTCTGAGTTTATAAAGAATGTTGCCAGTTAGCCGTTCTTAGATATCCCTCGGGACTGTTCAGGCACGTTTCGTTCAGTCAGCACTAGAGATGTTCTAACTCTCAAAGACAATTCCATTGCTCTTTTCCTCGGCTATACGTTCCGATAAAATTGACATATAATTTCGATTTAGTATAAAATATCTAACTATTTTGGGATCTAACGTATAATGATAAAAGAACAGCTTATATAAATTACACTAATACAATCATGTAATGCTTACTCATTGAGTATGAATGTCGTGCAGGAGCAGAGGTATGGTATTATTTGATGATTAAAATGTAAATCTTTTAAATTCATTAGTATTTTTTTATATTCCATCGCATTTAGGTATACATTTATTTATACATCGTTTTTAATTACAAAACTCACCAGTTGTTGTGCGCTCTGCCCGACATAACGCGGCTCAGTGGGCTTGAATTCCAATTGAAGTTCAAAATAATATTTATATACTAAATTAAGTTAATTCAATTAATTTAATTTAAACGACAAAATTTTAAATGTCAATTTAATCATGTGAAATTTCATATTACTTTTAAACAAAATTTGAACCTTCATTTTACACGTTTTCGAGTTGGTAAGCAGCTGTTAGATGAAACAAGCGAGTCGAGGGGAGTCTTTTACTTGTTCGATTCGCATCGCTCACCGCTCTCTGTGTGGAAACACTATTATATAAATTGTTATTGCAAGTTGAACGGAATCCGTAATTAGTCCATTCCGTTTTCTTTATCTCTCTCTCCTCCCTCCATCCTTACCGACCAACTATTTGCTGGCGGGAATACAAGTTGCTGAAGCTGCAGTTTACTCTTGCCAACATACTCACAGTTCGAGGTAGCCCTTATTGTCCGTTCCGCTCGCGATGGAAACCTGGCTTAATAACGATAACATTACAAACTTTCCATTCTTATTACACTAAAACGCAACCGGGGTTCCATGCTAGCAATTATAAATTTACTAAAAATTAAGCTATTTTATTTTACAGTATTGTTTTATCAAAATTTGACTATCTGTACAATGTTATTTAGTTTTTAATAAATTAAAATTTAGATCTATATAAACTTATTTTACTTTATGTATATAAAGAATAGAGTTAAGAATTATTAGATCCAGCATAATAAATTTCACCTGAAACTGATTTCATATATAAGCACAACGCATTACGTATATATAGAATATTTTATACGCAAGTACCTACGTTTTACTAGAAGTTTGCCGGCCCGCGAGATTTCAAACCGCTAATGGATAGGCAGCATGCGTCATGGCGCTATATCAATTCATTACGAAGGCTTTTAGTAATTTGATTAATAAAGTAGGTGAATCACTACTGCAGCTTAGTCGTTTATTGCAAATATTACAGAGTATTAATAATGTTGAGTAAAATCATGTTTAATACAAAATAAGCCGTTTATGGAGAGATAGTGACACATTGGCATACTATGCTAAAATTTATTTGTCAGTTTACTAGTTCTAAAATATTTTGAGCAACACGTTATATTTATTTCGACAATAATAATTTACAAAAAATATAAAACGATATTAAATTAAGTCAAAATGATTACCACCTCTTTACCATCTCTTATATTTTGAGAAGTAAGTAGATAAGAAAGCTCTTATCAGTTTTAGATTTAGCAAATTGTAGGCATGCCCGGTATTCAGCAGAAATATTAGACCGTCGCCATGATAACAGGCGTTAGACTGTGAATGTGATTGTGGATTCAATTCCCCCTTGGGGGAATGCTTATATTTAAGTATAATATTCCTATTCAAAATATTCCTATTTCTCCCCTCTGGTAAACCAAACCACATTTCACTTTTCGCCCACTTTTTCACGCAATGTCTGATCTATCGGCGGAAATATCTAATCTGTTCACTCTCCCTATGTAAATATGGAGGTTGAACTGTAAAACTATATGTTTCTTAGTAACATGAGAATTTTATGCTCTTATATGCTTAGGACTAATTCTTTTTTACCAATAACTTATCTTTAAGTGCAAATTGTATCAATCGTATGACAAAACAGAAATAAAGAGATCATAAAATCAATTTAAAAGAACAATGCTGCGTATAAAAGGATTTTTCCACTTACCAGTGGTTGTGATTCGTAAAGATCAATATGTAAATGCATTCGTGAGTGCACGCGGCCCAGCGGAGGCGTGAGTGCATTTTGTCGTAGAAGAAAATCAACCAGCTGTGACTATGCAACCTACTGGCCTGATCCTGTCTTCTTTACTATTCAATCTCTCCACACTGAACCAAAACTTTACACATTTTTCAGATATATTTACCAGTTATTAGCAAATTTTGCTTTATGTGAGTTTTTATTTTAAATAAAACAAAATAAAATAAAAAAAATTGTAGCACAACAAAAATAGAGTTATTGTTTTGTATGTGCGTATGTGTTCTTTATTAGTTAGACAATTTATGTGTGCTTTTCAAAATTAGAAAAAAACTAAGGAATAATCTTATTACCATTTCTCACCAAATTTGTAGGTCGGTGAAATACCATTTTCTAACATAGTTTTAGTTAAAAATATATTTGACAAAAATAATTTCGTATAATTTTTTGAATTAACGCAATATACGACTTGTTGTCAACTCCAAAAAGAAGAACAATTTGGCATATGAGAGATTTTATAGTTTGTAAAAATGGGGCGTTATAGGATACAACAACGCGTTTTCATAATTGAAAAATATTTCAAAGTTATAAAGTTTGGGGCCGCAATTACAATAATGCAGAAAAGTCATATAATGACTGCATGTACTAATTAAAACATGATTTTCATAAAATATAGGTAATCATTTAAATTCATTTAAAAAATACATTAAATAAATGTTTAAAAATCACTAAAAAAAACAACGTTCAGAGTGATAAAGTGTTTATTTAGCATAAATTGGTATGTTTTTACATATTTTTAATGCTCTCATTTTAATTATTGGAAGTAAATTGTAAAAGAAATTCTATAAATTAATAAGTTTTTGTATATAAAACATACATATATACTATAATATAAATTAATATGAATTTTAAAGTTATAATGAAAAAATATAAAAAATATTTATAAATAGTAATCCCCGAGGTCTAAACTAAGTCTTGCATTTGTGTGAGTTTTTATAAATATATTATAGTGTAGATGTAACGTCATTGGCTTGGCTCAACTCAGTTTACACTATTTTTTGACAACCAACCTATATCTCTTGTGCTGATAGCAACGTCTCATATCTAATTGTTCGATTTATTAGAAGTATAAGATAAAGTTGACACGATCACTGTACAGCAGGCAGTGAAAAAAGGTAAAAATATCCTGGTCACAACGCTGTTCTTTATGATTAATTATGAACTCAAACTGCACGTCATATGAGAGTAAAAATAATGAAGATGCAAATCCAGGATAGAAGAATTGATATATTTTTTTATGTTTAATTTTTTTTGATGACTTCAAATAATAAATTTCATTTTATCCTTTTATGGCTATACTTTTATAATCACTCACACGAATGCAATGCTCAAGTTAAACTTCGCGAAATGTACTAAGTAATCATTTAACATAAAGCATCAGTAAAAAACACAAATTTTACATTAATTTAATGTTCAAGAGTTAGATAATCATCATTTCCATGTTTAATTAAACTTATGCTATTATATAAACAAAAATAAGTGCTGTTCTTATAATTTTTAATTTACATGAGTTTTAATTTAGGTGAAAAATATGATAAAAGCAGTGGAATTGTGTCAATCAGGGGCTATTGCTTGTCGGCAACGGCCCCTATTGGAAGGAAACTAGTGTGAAGTATTCAAATTAGGTGATACGTGTCACTTATTGCAATTACGTAGTATTCCTTTCCAAATAGTATAAAAATATATGGACGATGTGTGTTTTTAGCGTGTTTTTTTAAAAAACTATAACCGCTTCCGATTTCTAACATTATCACATATAACAGGATACAACATTAACCCACAATATGTCCTAGTATAATTAATACATATGTTAACGGAGCGGCGTATAGCAATTATAGAATTGATGAATGTGTTTTTTTTTAGAAATAAATAACTCTATCATTATGTTACCTTGATGTGTACAATTATGATGTCTATATTGTTTTGATTTATGATTGTAATTGCTGTCAACAAAATAAGTAGTATAAAAATATAGATACTACAATCATACATTTATTAAATCACCTTCACGCTGTATCCCGCATATAGCAGGGTAAGCAGAGAGAACCTAGTGTTAAGATACTCCGTTCCCCACTATATACATTTATTAGAACAGCAAAATTCAAATAAGATTAGCCATATTGAAATTATATTGAGATTATTCATATTGAATACTATTGTATACATAACCTTAATAAAATAATAATAAATATACTTTATTGCACATTTAAAAGAAACAAAACAACTTACAAACATAATAATAATAATTTAAAAAAAGTACAACAAGGCGACCTTATCGCTTAAAGCGATCTCTTCCAGGCAACCTTTGGATCTTGGAGTTGTATAAAACTAGTGGACGGTGCACAAAATAGAAAATTTACATAATAATTTTGAATATATAGCCTTACCTATAGGTTTAAGAGGACGCACTAATTTATCACTCAGTACATAACATATACACTGTCAAAATTTGTTGGTATGTGGTTACCAAACAAGCTGTGCTCACACAAGTTAAATACGACTTAGGCAAAGTTCTTGTGACATTACAAACTAAACTAAGATGCCAGTTTTAGCCGAGAAACGGGCGTGTTTATTTAGAAATATCAGTCAAAATATATATTTATTTAACTTATCTGTATATTTCAATAATTTGAGAATACTTACATTTGTAATTTATAATTAATCTTTAATATATATTTTTATTTATAGTATGGCAACTAAAAGAATTTAATTTTTGTTTGTTTAAAATTTTAAACAACAATTTCATATAATTGTTCTTGTTGAGGTTGAATATGTATCTAAGTAATAATTATAATAAAAAAAATATATTTTTCGATGCCTGGGCGAGTCGTGGCGCAGAGGCACAAAGTGTGGCTGTAAACATAACTGAATGAATGATTGTGGGTTCGATCTTCACTCGAGGATATTAAATATTTATTTAAATTTATATATTTTCATTTATCCGCTCTGGTGTCGACCAAAAGCGCGGCGTTGAGTTCCACCACTCAATACGCAACATCTTCAGACTTCGGCAGAAAATGGGGAACGGAATTTCTTAACACTACGTCCCCTCTGCCCTACCTGCTGCAGGATGCAGCGTGAAGCTTTTAAAAAAATATGTTTCGATACAGTAAACCAACATATAATAAACAAATGTATTGTAATAGTTGAATTTCGCGGAAAATATCCACAGATTGTAGTACATTGCGAGCGGTAGTGTCCCGGGGGACTCCCAACACTCACATTATGCAAATATTGCCAATTCAAAAGCGTTTTGCTTCAACAAAAATATTATTCCACACTTAACTGTAATTCTTCTTGAAGAAAATATATATATTTTTTAAGATCACTGACACAGTATGTGTTATCCGTTCAAATATATTCTAGTGAGGTAATGAGGTGAGTAAGAGATAGGATTAGGTATATACCTACCAACCGACGTTAGTGTAATGCAATTTGCAAGATATGGCGACATGGTGTGCTTAGTAGAGATCATTTAGGCATATCATATTTTACGACGTAAGTATAATTGGCGTATGTTACTAGAGTATTTACAAAGTAACTTCTTACATTGTATATCTAGATTTAATCTTAGCAAGTAAATATGTTTTTGTCGAGGCCATCGGTGACACAAGGGTGTAACTTTAACGCGACGGTTGTGAGTTCGATTCCTACACGAGGGAATTTATTATCATTTCTTCACTCTGGCACCCTGGCCAAAGCCCGACGTTGAGTTCCGCCACTCAACACGCAATGCTTCGAAACATTACAGAAAATGGGGAATGGAGTGTCTTAACACTAGTTTCCCTGCTGTTTGCTTGAAAACAGTATGAGGCTGAAAGAAGTAACACCTTTTTTGTAAAAACCTTATCCATTTTAAAAATAATATATTCGTACAGATATATTTCTTGATTACTTATAAGTATTATAAGGTGAAATTTTTCAAATCCTACACGGAACCAATTCCAAAGTTTCACGCATAATAATTCAAGCAAAATAATCTTTGCTTCGACGCTTTTAACAGATATGGATGGAACATTATTTACATATATTTAAATTGATAATAAAGTACATTTTATTTACATTTTGTTCTTCGAATACAGATATAAGAATATATATATATTTACAGAATGTAAACAATGTAAAATAAAGACCTTTTTTTAATTTTTGCAATATTAGAAAATAACTTTACATTAATTCAAAGTATATGTACCAGTTTTTAGGTTTTATTAAGATTATATTGCGGTGTTTCTTGACACTAGGTTCCCAGGTTCCCTCTTCCTACCTTGATATGAGTACAGCGTGAGGTTAATAAGGTAAATATAAATATTTAAGTCAATTTTATCAGCAATTTTATCAGCAATTTTATCAGCAATTTTATCAGCAATTAGTACAATGTAAAATTTTTAACTAAAATTTACAAATAACAAATTTAACCTATACATTAGACACAAGCACCTACTCTTATATAGTATACATTAGTAGAAAAAAGTTGTTATTTAGTTCTAAGAGCTCTAGCTCTAACTCGGTTTGTTTCTCATCCCACCTCTACTCTTACATTAAAATAGGTCTGCAATCTGGATGCTATAAATTCCCCGAAGCAATGTCAAAGTTGTGCGAGCTAGATCAATACTCGTGTTCCAAGACGCTCCACATACTTATCGAAGATCGAATGTCCAATGGATGGCATTTCCAAGTACACAATTGTCAGAGCGGGCTGATATCCTAACTGGCTGTTGTAAATCGTGATGGTGTCCTGACCCAGCAATCGGTCGAGTCACTGGGGTGGAATTAAACGATTTATCGTCACGGACCCCGGTTTTCAGGGGTCCGTCGCAGCTACCAATATGTTGTTTTACGTCTCACTCTAAGCGCGTTTAATGTTAATTTCGTTTGGTGGAGCACCCCTGTGAGTTACTAAATTTGTTCTACCCTCATATTTCATAAAGGATAAAAGGGAAATTTTGTTTTGTTTTACACGATTGATCATATATCGCTCGGTTTTAGAGTCTCAAATTTTGCTTGTTTTTACTGTGCGTGATTTATAATTTATTTTATAGCTGTTGACTTCATTTCCTGGATGTAAATACAAATAGAGGCCTGACTGTAAAAACGACTGGTTGTGAGTTCGATCCCCACTAGAAGAAATTAAATATTTATTTACATTAATATTTTCGTTTTTTCCGCTCTGGTGTCGAGGCAAAGCGCAGCGCTGAGTTCCGCCACTCAACACGCAATGCCTCTAGAACTCGGCGGAAAGTGGGGAAAGGAGTGCCTTAATACTAAGTTCCCTCTGCTTACCCTGCTGTGTGAGGGATACAGCGTGCAGCTGATTTGATTTGTTTTGAAGATTTTTAAATCATCTGATTACATGATCCATTATTACTTTATTTAGATATTTATTATTTCATTCCAAGGAACAATATACCTTGCCATAGATTTAAAGTACAAAGCTTTTAGCAATCATATTTCAATGTGGCTCATTTCGTGTGGGACTCCACCGGGACAATATATCAACCCCAATTTATTTTCTTTACTAACCTTTCATAACCTCGCATTTTCTGTCCTCGCATACGATCTCATAAGACGTTACAATATTATCTTTATAAAAATCCTTTCGGACAATGCTATTGTTTTCTGTTTAAATATAAGGTAATATTATTTTTATAATAAAATACTCGTCTGGTAGTCTGTTCTCTTACATACGCCGCGACGTACTTTCTCACATCAAAGCAAGAAAATGAAAATAATTGACATATTACATTATACTATTCGTCCGAGTGGGGATCGAACTCACAACCATTGTGCGTTTAACCAAACTCTACCCCACTGTTCCACGATGGCATTAACAATATCAGTTAATATAGTTAGTGTTATATAACGAATGTTTAAATAGAGTATTCCAGGTAGCGTATGTGAATTCCGTCAAATATAAAGGTGTATTCAAAACACGTTTCACGCTGCGGGAAGACGAGATACAAATCCTCAGGGATGCAAGGAATCTGTTCACAACGTACACTTTCATGTTCACCTTAACCTTATTTATATACGATTGAATGAGAAATAGGTGCACGATTGCGTGTCGAGGTTATGTTGTATTTTTCCATTTCTTCATAAAATATAATAAGGTAGCAAATGGGTTATATTTCTTATTAATTTTCACAGTTTTTAATTTATGTTTTGCTTTATTGTGACTTGAGGCCAGTCGTGGTGAGGGGCACAAAGTGCGACTGTAAATCACTGGTTGTGGGTTCGATCCCCACTCGAGGAGATGAAATATTTATTTAAATTTAT
>DWAO01004930.1:0-12254 GCA_018230605.1 Heliconius congener
GCGGCGTTGAGTTCTGCCACTTAGCACGCAATGCCTCCGGAATTCGGCAGAAAGTGGGGATCGGAGTGTCTTTCACTAGATTCCCTCTGCCTACCCTGCAGGGTGCGGAGTGTGAAGCTGATTTATTTTTTATTTATATAGTTTACCGAGTTAATTGTATTTTAACATAATAATTACTTTCGTGTTGTAAAAATTTATTATTAATAATTGTTAATTATAAGTTTCTATAGAAAAATAAGATTTATTAGTGTTTAATGTTTGTAAATATTTATTAAGAGATTTTATATCATAATAACTTGTGTAAATTTCATCATAGTTACAGTATCTTTCGTAAATTTCTTATAGTAAATAATTAAATAGTATATTAATTTACGTTTATTTAAATAGATATTTTTGTGTTCTTTTAATATATATAAATTGTAAATACGGATAAAACGGCTCGGTGGCTTGCAGCGCTCTTTACGGTATAGCTCCGCGCAAGGATAGGTAGCAAAGACGCGAGGTCGTGGTCGGACAAGCAGTTCAAGCATATATAGTAAATAGAAAGAAAAATAAGAAGAAAAATAGGAAGACAAATAGAATAATAGGAAGACATATTTGAAGAAGCCATCAGTCACCAACCGTCATATTGAATCATAGCATCTTGTTTCATTCGGCGATCGCCGTGTTCCCGCTATCCGGAACCTGTAGTGTACAGCGGCTCGTTCATTTGAGATCCGAGCGTCCGGTACACATACACATATGTTGGCCTCTTGGGAAGCTTACTATTATATAAGTATTGTTAAATGGAAATTACATTGTATTTAACTTTAAAATAATGTCTTATTCTAGGTTGACTGGCAGTGGGAAGATCAAGATGGTGGAAATGGAAGAAGAGGCAAAGTTAATGAAATTCAAGATTGGTCAGCAGCAAGCCCACGATCTGCGGCTTATGTTGTATGGGATAATGGTGCCAAAAATCTTTATAGAGTTGGATTTGAAGGCATGGCTGATTTAAAGGTAAACAATATATAAAACTTGTAAATATGTAAATGGAACAATCTAAGAATATATCCTATCCTACTAATATAATATAATATACTATATGTATAATATAAATGTGAAAATTCGTGTGGATGTATGTTTGTTTCAATTTCATGCAAAAACTACTGAAAGGATTGAGATGAAACTTTACAGTAATAGCTTATACATTAGCATAACTGTTACAGAAAAGTGAAGAATAAATTAAAATAAGAACTTGCATGTGGCAGTGTGAGTATTCTAAAAATTGAAAAGCAGAAAATAGTCACCTGTGGTATATGCATACATATTTTATTAATTTAATATTACATTAGAGTAAGAACATAACATTTTTACCCTACTAATATACTAAGCGTACTGCGTCGTACATCACGTAAATAAAAACAACACATGTAAAAGGTATATTAGATAAGACAAAGGAAAGTCATGTTTTATAATAAATTAATAATAAAATAATTTTATTAATATTATATATCACAAAATGAAAATATCAAAAAATTTGAACGTAACGAGATTTGAACACTAAACACTAGGCAATACAATAGACGTTAGAGAGTTGCATTGTTATAATTCTTATACATTATCGTAAAAAGTATTTGTTCTTATGCAAATTACGATACAAATTTTTATTTTATAAGTCAGTGTTAGTACCTTGCAAACATATTAAAAACCAGGCAGGCGAGGTCGCGGGCGTGTCGCTTGTAATCCTATCAAATAAGAAACAAGATATTTTTTATCAATAAACGACGATTTGCCTCAATAAACAACCAGAGAGAGTTAATAAAAAAAATCTGCGAGTGGGCATCTAACCCACAACCTGCCGTATTTATTGCACGCTTGTCTCCCTGCGCTACGATGGCCTAAATTTAATTGAAATAAAATTAAACATTAAAAGTTAAATAAAGTGTTACAGTCGATAAATAAATAATAAAGTTATTATAAATCAGCTTCACACTGATATGATCCCATTGTATGAATCTGCAGGTATCTGTTTTTTTAATGAGACTTGTTTTTAAGAATGATACATTATAGTAGAATAGATTACACCAGAATTACCTAGAAGAATCGTGCCGCAATAATTTAATTAAATTAATGGTGATTCGTTTTTGTTCAAGAATTGCACTCACATGTTCTTATGTAAATCTAACATAATTTGAAAGAAAATCGCATAAGGAATTGCAAAAAGAATGATTGACCACCTCAGTCCGCTGCAACCCTAGGTTCGCCTGGTTTAAATAGGTCATTTTACATTGATAATTTGCACTCATGTGTTTTTTAAGTGAATTATATATAAAAATAAAGATTATTCTTTTCTCAACACTATAACATATGGCTGCATGTAAATTATTGCCTAAAGTAGAGGCTGCCATCATTTCAAATATTGTTTCCGGTTTCGGTTCACTATGAAATTATTATTAGAATAGAAGACAAAATGCGCTTTATGTTATAAAGAAGAATATCATGTTAATTGATGATTTTAATCATATTATCTTTTTTTTAAATTAATATAACCTGCAATTTATTGATAAAATAAGAATTAATACTATATCTAATCTATTAATATTTCTAACTATTGCAGGTGGTAAACGATGTTAAGGGGCAAAATGTATACAAGGAGCATCTTCCACTTTTAGGGGAGTTGGGACCAGGTCGTACTGGACCCCATGGTTTACAAGTTGGGGATCATGTAAGATTTTTATTTAATTTTAATGAAAGCAATGTGCTTTGCCAGTTTACATACAATCAATGCAGGCATTAAATAAGTGGTAAAAAAATTGGAGTAAGTGAAGGTAGTGGGTTCGTCCCTTCGGGAAAATTGAAATTGAAAAATTCAGGGAATTGTTGTAATTTTCCTGGTCTGGCAGAATAAAGCGCAGCGTTTAATTCCGCCACTAACACTCGCCACAAATTGAAACGTAACGTTGAGAGCAGAATATCTTAACATTGAATTCTCGTCGCCTGTGTGAAAAACAGGAAGTATTTTAATAATCATAACATATATTTTAGGTAAATGTCGACTTGGACTTGGAAATAGTGCAATCGTTGCAACACGGTCACGGCGGGTGGACGGACGGCATGTTCGAGTGCCTCAGTACGACGGGCGCTGTCGTTGGCATCGACGAGGACCACGACATAGTCGTCACCTATCCTAGCGGCAATCGGTGGACCTTTAATCCTGCTGTGCTAACTAAGGCATTTTACTATTTATTTTTTATTCATACAACATACCGACAACACCAATGTATAAAAGGACATGTCAAAAGATAACGTTTACGTGAGAACGGAATAATGGGTCATCTTGCTCTTAAAGAAAATAAAATTAATTTATAAATATAAGTATAAGTATAAAGGATATATATACAATTTCAGTTTATTTTGTAAGAACTAGATGAACCTTTATTCAGTTTTCCCGTAAACCTTCTCTTTAGACACGCTCCTTTATACGGAACATAGAGATATACCTTCGATATATCTATAAGATGGAACCGTCAACATGTAGGATAAGTCACCTTGGCGATAATATTACCTCTAAAACAGAAGACAAAACGCAAAATAAAGTGTCAAACTTGAAGGGAAAGTGAAAACGGGGAAAAGGAAAAAAATTAATAGAGAAAACCTACCAACTACCAACCTAGATTAGCAAGACACACTATCCACTTATTGTTATGTTTTGTTTGTTATCCCTGCAAGGAAATTTACCACGTTACCACGCGTCTACTCCGTCTTATGTGTGTACCGTACCCAGGCGTGCAGCAGCGCGCTGGCCGCGGCGACGGCGCTCCCCAATCACGGCGGCGCGTTCGCGGTGGGCGACCTCGTGCAGGTGTGCTCGGACCAGGAGCGCGTGAAGACGTTGCAGCGCGGCCACGGCGAGTGGGCGGAGGCGATGGCTCCGGTAACAAACATAGCATTATACACTACGGTCGACACTCGGGAAGGAAATTATCGAAACTAAGAAATATCTTAAAATCAAATTCAAACGTCAGGGCCGGCCCCGACTCGTCGATTGTACTGTACGAGCAGGTACGGTAGACATCACGATAAACATGCAATATTTTATTTCACATACCGCTGCTGGGTCCAATTTTATGTTAAGCCATTCTATTTAAATATACACACACACATTTTTTTATGTTTTGTTTTTACAACATTCTTTGTATTATTTTGTTTCCATTATGTACGATATCTTATCTTGTATAATAATCTTTTAAATTCTTTAACAAACGCTCGGTTATTGTTGCTAACTTATTCTTTATTTTACATTAAATCTCATAAATATTATATAGTTATAATAAAATTTCAAAAGAATGAAAAAATAAATATTTTCAAACACTGAAATAAGTTTCTAAGTAATTTATGTATTTATTTTAAAATAATTAAATTCTAAATAATTTTCCAAACCATTACTTTCTTCACTTGAATCACTTCAGGCCATAAATGAACTATTATCGTTATGCGTTATAGTATAAATTTCATTTAACGAGCTCTAACTGCTATCGTAAAGGTCAATTATGCAAACGAGCGTTTGACATTAGAAAACGCAGATAATACGAGTATTTTTTGTTTATATTTTTTAATCTGTGCTATTTATTTTTATTTAGTTTTTGTTATATGCCAGTACTTATTTTTTGGCACGCCAATGGTTATAATGTCAAATTTAATGTTACAAATTCCTATATTTAATTCTATGCAAACAAACTCATGCACTTCCATGTGTTTCGCTAAAAAAACTTCAGAAGAGAAATTAGATATAATCATTAAATGATTAAAAAAGAAATATATTGTGATAGTAAATTGCCACACTAGGTTTCCTCTGCCGACTCTGCTGTGTGCGAAATACAGTGTGAAGCTGATTTATTTATTTTAAATTATAAAATTTTACCGAACGGTAAATGGTCAAATGGTAAACTCAATATGTTTGTTCCAGACGCTCGGCAAAATCGGTCGCGTGCAGCAAATCTATCACGATAACGATCTGAAAGTGGAAGTCTGCAACACTTCATGGACTTACAACCCGAATGCGGTCACTAAAGTGGCGTCGTTCGATGGCAGTATTCCAGGAAATTCATCAGGTATATTGGAATTTTGCCTTGACATTATATCGATAGGTGGTTATTTATTTATCATGTATATTTGCTGATAAGAATTTTTGAAAGAGTTGTAGATATTTTAAATTTATTTCATTTCAAAATATAATTAAAAACTGGTAAGCTGGATAAGTTCCAAACAGTTGTCAGAAGAAACCAAGGATATAAAGAAATCTCTATTCACCAGTTAGGATAGAATTAAGATTAGGAGTATTTAGAGAGCAACAAAAAGAAATTAAAACGGTTATTCATAAACTTGGAAACATTGTCATTGTTATTTGTTTATTTAGTCAGAATGAAATAATATTTATAATCGCAGGGGACCGGCTGTCCGTGCTGCTGAGGAAGCTGTTCGAGTCGCACGTGACGGGCGACGCCAACGAGGAGCTGGTGAAGGCGGCGGCCAACGGCGACGCCGCGCGCTGCGGCGACATCCTGTCGCGCGACGGCGCGCCCGCCGACGTCAACGGCGTGTACGGCGGCCACACGGCGCTGCAGGCGGCGGCGCAGAACGGGCACGTGGAGGTGATCGCGGCGCTGGTGGGCGCGGGCGCGGAGGCGGACGCGGAGGACCGCGACGGGGACCGCGCGGCGCACCACGCGGCGTTCGGCGACGAGTCGGCGGCGCTGCGCGCGCTGGCGGGCGCGGGCGCGGACCTCAACGCGCGCAACCGCCGCCGCCAGACGCCGCTGCACATCGCCGTCAACAAGGGCCACCTGGCCGTCGTGCGCACGCTGCTGCAGCTCGCCGTGCACCCCAGCCTGCAGGTCAGCCCCGCCTACTCTATTGACGACACTTTGCCCCGACACCAGAGCGAAGAAATGGAAATATAAATTTAAGTAAATATTTCATCTCCGCGAGTGGGGATCGAACCCACAACCAGTCGATTTTTACAGTCATACTTCGTGCCGCTGCGCCACGACTGACCTCAGAAATGAAGGGCTGCATTCTTAGAAATTTTATTAAAGCATATTTTTCGATTTTTAAAATGTTATTCCAAAGTGGAAGAAAAAAATTCTTATTAAGAAAACGTATAAAAAGTATTTTAAATAACACTTAATAAATCTAATAAAAATATTTTAAAAATAGTATTCTCTCTTGCCAAACGATAACTTTAGAAAACGTATAAAATTTTTAACGTAGCGGGACTCGATCCCGCGCCTTCTGGAAACCGACCAGGTCGGCTTTTTTATGTTAGTCCGTCTGTAATATAGCTTAGTGCCACTTCAAAATAGGTTTTAATGGGTTTCTCGTGTAAATATTACATTGAAATATTTAATAATTATGGCATTATTCGTAAGGTAATTTAATTTATTTAAAGTTTGAGTAAACTCACCATGACAAAATATTTTTTACAAGAGTATAAATTAGTATACCTATAATAAATTTACATAAATTACATGTTAATATGAAGAAACTGCATCTTAATAAGCTACAGCTCTTAACAAGATACAGCTTATTTAACAATTTATATTTTTTGCTTAAATTTTTATAAAGAAAACTTACTACAATATGATGATTGTATTTGATAATATAAATATTTATATGTATACTTTTATAAACTGCTAAATAACTGCCGCCTACTAAATATACAAATTTTATATGAATCTGTTTTTTATAATATTTCAAAAGGACTTCAATGTTTTCTTAATGTCTTTAGATTTATGTATAAAATGTTGTTCTAAGAGCAAGTTCCATTAATGTCACCTACCCTTGGATCTAATTGGTGAAAACTAATAATATCTCGAATATATTTGTAGGTACATATACATATAATATTTTTAGTTTTATGTATATTCATAATAAATAACGTAAAACTGAAAAATTTAAATATACGTAGTAAATATATGTAAAAATTCTAAATGTCACAAGAGGAGTAACAACAACTTCGTATCGTTCTATTTTTCTTTTAAAAGCTTAAAGAAGAAAGTATTGATATTCTATTTATTGATCTGGAAAAATATCTTAAATTACCTAAAATCAAACATTTTACATTTCGAACACGGGCGTATCAAGAGTATTTTTCTAGGGAGCCCTGACTTTAGCTTTGAAGAGATATTTTTTTGTATAAAATTTTGTTTCAGCGTAAATTTTTTATTACTAAAAATTCTAGAGTGGCCACCAAATTATTCTAATGTGGGAAAGATTAAGTAAAATCCAATGAACTTTCTTAAAAATTTTAACTTTTACTAAAACATCTAAATATTTCTTACAAGTTATTACTTAAGCACGAAGTAGAGGTCGATTTGTTGTTTATCACATGCACTTTCGTGGAAAACTAACAAAAAATATGTTTCTAGACGGTACTGTAGCGATCGACTCAATATAAATGCAAACAAGCTTTTAAACTAGATTCCGAGCGATTCTTTGTCATTCGTGTTTGACAATATTTAATAACTGATACTTTCTTATAATTATACAATATATTAACGATTTATGACAGTAATGAATAATAAGTCTGAAATTAATATAACAAGTCCTTAAAGTATCGTTACTTTTTTATGTTTTTTGCAAAATATTGAAAGCTTAGAATGTATCTAATCTAATATAATACTCCAACTAAATTCTTAGATATAAAAATAATATGCGATGAGCTTATTTTGCTAGTCATCCAAGACTATTGTCGTGACGTAGCAATTTATCACTAGAAAATTCGTATGCATGACAGATACTACGGAACTGAATTATATAATGCTCCAAAATGCAATTGTCCTCACGAAAATTTAGTTTCACGACTAAACTATTTTATGTATTGATAATCTCGTTGGACGGCATCCGAACGTGCGCAACAATACAAAGCTTAATTACATTAACCGATTCATAGTTAAGCACTTAGAGATTTATAGATTTTGTAAATACAATGCAATTTGTTATAATAAAATTGTTATATTGCGCTTTGCCTCAACACCAGAACGAAGAAATGAAATATAAATAAATATTTATTTATAATATTAATGTAAATAATTACTTCACTTCCTCGAGTGGAGATCGAACCCACAACCAATCGATTCACACTTTGTGCTCTTACGCCACGACTGGCCTCAAAATAAGTATTATAATATTTAATAATGCTATAATAAAATTCCATGTTCACACATTCTTATATCATTATTAAGTTTATGAATAATTCCATTTAATGTTGTAAGGGTTGATACTCTTTTACGTTAACCATACACCACTTGCTATCATTGTTCTTGATTTTAATTAAGCGCTGAAATTTATTCATGTTGACAATATAACAAATATTTGTATATATGTGCACGTTCATTTAAAAGAGAGGTTAAATTATTATATTATGTTTCTTTATGTCTTACTGAATACTCTGACATCAAATATATAAATTACAATGCCCTTTACAAAAAACGAAAAACATCCTATATCAATAATCATAAAGATATCTTTTTAACTATGATGAAGTATCAATCGTTATATTAACCAATTTATTGTTATATTTATTAAAGGAAAGATAAATTTCACTATTAATTTTAAAAATATATATTGTATTTTATTACGCACGAACCGTTTCAGGTCTAATGTCAGTTGTACTTTTAATATAGACGAGTAGAGTTTCAGTATGTAATGAGCGTAGACGGCGCTCTCAGACATGCGGTCGCCATAATTGCCAAACTTCACGTCGACCCGGGCCCCTCCTATCCAACTTATCGCTTACCACTGTTTTCAGAGCAACATACGTGCGTTGCTCTTGTCGCATTTGTTCTATAAATTATTTAATTAAATATCATTTGAAAGAACTCAATGTGTAAGCGAAATTTTCCCTTTCTTTGCAGCCGATGTCCCCGAAATTAGTGGAAGTTAAACGCTTAGTGATATTGAATTCTATGCAACGAACTTATCTCAGAAATCTGTGTTTAATGAAATAACTATCTGCGAGTTTATACCGTATTGAAGTGCAATTGGGCGTGAAGCTATTTAAATTTGAATAGGGTATTGTGGAGGCGCGTCACTTTGATTCAGTGACAGTGCTGGCGTCTCGTCCTTAATGAAGTTAGAGTACCGCCGCTTGTGGACTCAACCGCCCACAGGCAGAGGCGCCTTAGGCGATATCAATGTCCTATTCTAGACACAATACTGTTTTGAAGTTCGTTTAATCATTGTCAAAATTTAATCAAAATATTAGACATTAATAAATATGTATCCGAATTTTTTAATACATATCAAGTATCATTTCGTATCTCTTTTTTATCTACCCTTATAAGATAAAGCACACTTGTCATCATATATTATTAAATAAGTTTCGGTAATGTGCATGAATTATTTATGACATATTTAAGTAGAGAAATAATATTGTTTACCCTTTTTTATATTATAGCGGAGCGATAGTCTGTCAGAAGCCAGCAAAGACGTTTGTTACGTAAATATCGGCTGGGCGTGTTGCGAATTGGGCAGAATACACGATGAGGGGAGGCGTATGTGCCATTTCTGCTGCATAAGTAGAAGTATTCAGTTTATGTTTAGTAGCTATGTGACAGGGACACAGACATATTTACTGAGGGTAGTTAACTGTTTTTTTGCGTACTGGCTATGAATCTAAGATCTCCACCGCAGTATAATTTAACTGAATTTTCTTCACAGTGATACTCAAAATTATTCTTTAAATCATTTTTTAATAAATTTTACGTGGCTTTAAGAATGAATCGAAGTAAAAAACTAAAAGATAACACCACGACCGTATATTCACGGCCTTTCCATTTCTGGTTATGTGCCGATTTATATTCTGCGCCCACTCGCCGCCTGAGAAATCTCATGTTGGAGGTGCTCTTTCAATTTGAATCGGAACACTCGGATCGGAGAATAATGTATTTCGGTATCGACCCTCCGCTCAGAACGAATCCTCCTGTTTATCGCCGTTCTCATTTATTCGGGCGTCGTCGCGCCTTTATTTTTTGAGCACAAACTCCGTGCGTCCTGTTTATCCGCCGCGCGTACTATTAGCTGGGTCTTTGTTTTGAGACAATCAGATTGCGACGCTCATAGATAATTGAATTGTCACATCAACACACTATTGCATTTCCCGTCCCTTCGGCTTATTTGTAGTTTTAGGATGGACGTATTTTATATTTATATATTTTGTTTGCAATTGTTACATGAATGTTACTTTATCTATTTGATACTATAACACAATAACATATAAAATGTATCATATCAGTGACATTTCTGGAAATTATGTTTCCTCAATTTTATAAATTTATACTTAAATTTAACTTATACATGAGGCTGTCGTGTCACAGGGGCACAGGGGTAAAGCTGTAACGCGACGATTGTATATTTGATCTCCACTTGGAATTATATAACACCAAAATACTCCCAACATAACAAACCCTCGATTCCCTCGAGTAGGTATCGAACCCACAAACGTCGCGTTACAGTCCCACAAAAGGGTGTTGAGTTCTGCCACTCAACACGCAACGCCTGTAATAATTCTACAGAATGTGGAACGGCGTGTCTTAACGCTAGGTTACCTCTTTCTGTCCTGCTATATGCGAGAAACAGCGTGAAGCTGGTTTTTTTTATAAGCTTGTATTATGGTTTTATTTTAATAAAACTATGATTAACTCATTATTATTATATGATTAACACATTTAAAATTTTTACATGTGTAAAGTATATAAAAATAATGATAGGTATCGTGGAAATCTATTTTCAATGATAGCTGAGTACAGACAGACATCTGTCGATATTTATAGTAAAACGTGTCTACGAAACTTTCGTACCTACAAAACCGGTATGTAGTCTAAGTTTCTCTAAGCGATCCTTTGAAAGCAACAAAAAGAACATTTCCTCGATAGCTACTTCTCCCCGACAATTTAAAATTGCTTTGAATTTTGTAGTGTACTATGAAAATAAAGCTGTGGTATTATTACATTTTAACATGACTTTACAAGAGCTGTCTCAGAAAATATGAACTATAAAGGGAACTATAGTAATATGGTAATCAAATAATAGATTGAGTTTTGTTATGGTTTACCTAAAAAATAAGAGGCCTGTACGGTTAACCAAGGCCGAGTTTGAGTGGCTCATCTCGTATTCGAGTCGCGAGGCGTCCGTTCTGCGGCCCTTAACCCGCGCCCAGTTTCTCCTATTTGAGGACTATTTACGTCATTTTGCTTGATAATCTGCTATTGTATCGCGGGGCTGCTCATCCCTGTGTGAATTATGCGAGTTATATATTGAGAACGTGCGTTGAGTACGAATGAAATGAATAAATAATTCGAACTTGTTACATAACGTAATGATTTCTTGTCGAATTTTAAAGTATACCTAAACCTATTTCTTAATGTTGTTTATTTTCACAATTAAAAAAAATGTAACAGTAGCTTATTTTTTTCTTTGTAACAAAAATATCTATTTAGTGCTCATAAAGAGACATCAATAATAATAGATAATAAAGATAAACGTTGGTTAATGAATAATACTTTATGTTATGTTTAACGTTTCATTCTATATCATTGTACTTGAAATAATTTTAAAATGTTAGTTTTTTTCTTTTTTCTTTATTCTGTGCAAAAACGAAAAAAAACACGAACATTTTTAAATTATTTGAAGTAATGAATTTTTCATTAATTCACAACAAAAACAATTATAAGTTAGTAGCACATTGAAAATACTAAACAAAAAAATTATTTAATAAGAAAATAGTATTATAATAATACAATTTTATACGAGGTATAATATAATGTTTCTTCATACACATAAAATTTGTCTGACAACGCTTTAAGCGACTGCGGACTGCTGACGTTGCATTACAAGACGAGCGTGACCGTCTCCGTATTACCCGGTGCCATTTTAGACGTGTCCCCTTCCTCGACTGGAGTCCTCGTCTTATTGAAATCTAATTTTCGCTAATCCTGCAACCAAGTCCAAGCGGTCCAAGCCAAGTCTGAGTTAAGCTATTAATGTATCTATTGTTTCATAGTAATGAATGGCTTTTTCGCAAAACTACTAAGTACTGTAAATTAGCAGTTGGTGGAATAACATCATTTCGCAGTAACAGTTAGATTTTTTTTTATTGCTGGTTTTAGGAATTTTGGTATAATTTTTATATAATAAAGGAACACAATCTACAATTTTGTTCGCAAACCTTCTGTTTATTGTGTTTATATTAACTAAAAAAAAAAAAAAAAATC
>DWAO01004931.1:0-12254 GCA_018230605.1 Heliconius congener
TTTTCTCTTTCGATGAGATGTATGTGTTGTTGATATTAAGTTTATGTAATGATGAGTTAATGTTGATAATAACAGAGTTCTTGACGTCAGTCTCCAAAGTTCTGCATGAAGTGGGGGAACGAAAGTTCCCAGGTTCCCTCTGCTTACTCTGCTATGTGCGTGATACAGCGTCGAGCTAAAAAAAATATACCACAGTTTATGTGGCAGAGACAAGGAAAAAGGAATATAAAGACTCTGTTCTCAACGCACTACATAATTTGCAAGCATTCTTTATGTTAAGTGGTGGACTCAACTGCGCGCTTTGTGTTGTTCCCAGAGCGGTAAATGAAAACAATTATTTTTGAAAATAACATAAATTTGTCAATTATAAAACTTTGATGGTGTTTACTTGAATAAATAATATTATTAAGGTTTAAAAATAGATGTTTTATGTAACAATAGTTGTTAAAAATAAAATACCTTGATCGTCACATTTTAAGCGCTTAATTTTTTTAAGACAGACTTTTTTCGCAAGTTCCTTAGTTTCGTACTGCATCTCGTATATGGATTCTTTTATTGTATTGACTTCCACTATCGTCACATAGGGTAATCACATCATAAGAAATGATTACACCTGAATTACACTCGATTTAGAACAGCTTGTGCAACTAATTTTCTTCAAGACGGATGATCCCATTTCATATATAGCAGGTTAGGTAGAGTAAATCTAGTAGTACAACGCTCCGCCCCCCCGGTTTCACTCGATATTCGATTCGTTGTGAGTTGAGTGTTGAGTGACGATATTTAACTTTACGTCGATTGGGTCAAAATAAGAAGTTCTGAAATGCTCTGAAGTCCACTAAAATAAAGTTACTGCCTCAAACTTAAAAAGAACCGGCGCAAGAAACGAGCTGACATTTTTTAAAATAAATTACTTCTTATTCACATTTATTTATTAGTGATAATGATACTTTTGAAAAAAGACTGGCTTTAAGAAAAACTTTTACAAACCTAATTTCTAAGGATTATTATTAAAACAATACATATATTTTTATATATTTAATCTATGATACAACAAGCGGGTGAGCGAACGCGTGTGACATTTGTCCATATCTATATATACATATGATATTTGGCGTGGGTAAGATGTGTGTCACGGCTCACGCCTCACGGACCTAAAACAGCAGAGATCAGCGTTTGCTTGTACTTATAGAAACTATTCAGGCGGATATGTCGCTGCTTGGACTGAAAATAACCTCGTTAAGTGTATATAAGCTTAATTTTCTTATATGGGATTTGAATTTACGACATTTGTTAATATTTGAGGCCGTCGTGGTGCAGCAACGGCACAACGTTTTACTGTGAACGGAAGGGTCGTGGATTCGCTTCTCACATGGTAAATCAAATTATTATTATATATATTATTATTATTTTTCCTCTCTACGAAGAAGAATAAGAAGATACAGCGTGACAAAACAAAATATCCGAAAATTTGCCAGTATGTAGGGAACGGAATGACTTAACACTAGGTTTACCGCTGCTGCATTTTTTTATATGCGTTGTGCATTAAGTAACCTAACAAAATAAAACATTAAAACCGTACGTTGCGTAATAATAAAAAAAACACATTCAAATGTTGATAAACACTATTACTACTACTATTATATCGTGTTCGAACATTTCAAAGGCGATATTCTATAGAGTATACTTTATATAAATATGGTATACTAGGAAATGATCTAAGAATGGAGAGATATGTTTTTCTAATCGTATTAATATTCATTGAAATATCGAAATTGAGAATATTAAACTTCCAAATATAAACTTAGAAACATAGTTTTTAATAGGTCTTCTAAAAAAGTAAATTTATATAAGTAGTTCGATTAAAATGTATACTTTTAAAATAATATTCATAAAATATTTATTTAACATTAAATAGTTATCTATTTAATTTAGAACATTGTTTTATAATATAATTCCTTGACTTAATGCAACAAACACGTGTTGGTTTTCAAGCGTCTCCCGACCGCTCTCGCAGTCTGCGCACGCGCACTTCTCAATAGTTGAAACACGTTATAATGTTGCATAAAACAATCTTATTCCTTTTTTTATGATTGGAGGTGTTCATTCATACATGTAACATACATCATCCCGATGCACTTATATCTTGTTCATATTATATATTAAATATAGAGCGTTTTTTTTTAATTGAAGGTTACTAAATATTTGATATCATTTGTATTTTTTTTTTATATTTTACGGATTAGGTATAGATATGTCCGAATGATAAGTTTTTTTTTCATTTTTGGACCACAATTAATTTTTAATTTAATTTGACAATAGGTTAGAACTTAAAATTGATTTTGATAATATTTTACCTCTTGATTTTAAACAGATAATTTGACACATGAGACTTTAATTTAAACGTTTTGGTTTGTTTAATTATTACCTAATTTCGATACCGGTTTTCAAGTAGGTACTAAATTAAATACTTGTATTCAGGAGAAGTCATTTAAAGACACTAGTATATTACATAAATGATCAATAAAATATGTATTTTATTGTATTGTATTGCAAGGTCGCCGCGCTCGTGCTCGCATCTTTTGTATGCATCGCGCGCGCCCGCTGTTATGTCACACACGATACAGGAATGGTGAAAAATCACCAGTACTTAAAAAAGTACTGGTGATTTTTCTCTATAAATAGTAAATCATTGTAATCTGATTAAAATGTTCTGAATTTAATAGACAAAAAGCGCGGCGTTAAGTTCCGCCACTCCACAAACATTCGTCAACAATCGTTACATACATTAATTTTGTGGTATATCTATGAAATGCATTGTTCGGGCCCAAAATTAAAAATACTGCGCTAGTAGAACATCAAGACGCCTTGCTTAGTAAATCATATTTTTTATCTTTATTTGTTCTTTGTGTAGTCTGTCTTTATGTTGTAAATTTTATCTTCATATTTTTGTTTTCTTATTTTTATTTGAACGTTCTTTTCTTTTCGATTTTTTAAATTCTTTCATTACTTTCACTTTACCTAATACAAACATGCTGATTGTTATCAAACCAAAGTATTTAGGTACCTAATTCAAAAATACTAAAAATATTTTTATATTTTAAAGCTACAAAGTATATCTTATTTGGCTTGGGTTATGTTCTTCTCGTTACGTCCACTAAATAAATACTTACATAATTATGTTTATTTGTTACAGGGGCGCGGAGCTCGGTGATGTCAGTCTCCTGCGGCGGATGCCTAATGTAGAGGTGTTAGCGCTCAGGTAAGGCGACTTAAATTATTTATTTAAACTTTTCTATCTTGAAGGCCATGGTGGTGCCGTGGGACGGCAAACGGTAGCGTCTGACTGTAAACGCGACGGACGTGGGTTCGGTCTCCACTCGAATAAATAATTTTATTCATTTTCTCGCTTAGGTAGACAAAATACGCCGTTGAGTTTCTTCATTCCACACGCCTTGTCTCGGTAATTTTGCGAAAAGTAAAGAACTGAGTGTCTTAACTTCTAGAGTTCCCTCGGTCGACCCTGCTACGCATGGAAAAGCGTAATTGCTTTGTTTTCCTTAACTAAACCAATATTGAAAGATTTTTTAGCATTAAAGGTCTATAAGTTAAGTATAACTTATTTCGAAATAAAAGTACACTCTTTTGTGCAAGAAACAATTTAATACTGCATTTAATTGATCTGGAAAGAAGAAAATATTTTTAATGTCACATAGAGACATTACGAATTAACTAGATATTAGCGATATTCCCACAGCTGTTGCGTGACGTTTAATAATCAGAAGTACCTACTATAACAATCTACTTGATCTGTGAATGAACCGATAGTGAATTGATTGTAATTATAATGGAATTGGAATGTCGTCGAGCCCAAAAGTAAGTGATTAACAATGGGGAGTAAAATATTTCGTAAATGGTCATACCAATTATTGTATAAATATTGTGAGGACGTTCGTGACGCAGTAACAGGGCAGTCACTGGTTGTGTGTTCGATTCTCACTCGTGGAAATGAAATATTTATTTAAATTTATATTTTTAATTTTTTTTTATCATCTTTATGATTATTTTTGTTATATGACGTAAATCCAATTTAATGCATTGATCCTCACATAGAGTCATTATTAGTTTAGTGATGCAATCCGACATGCTTTGATGTCTTAATTATACAGAATGAATCATTTGTACTTTCATATGTAAACGGGAATATTTGTATATATATATATTTCCGTTATTTTTTTTATAATGTCTGCATTTTTACAATTTTATTTATGGCATCACGCTTCTTCCCAAACGGAGACGGGTAGGCATACGGAACCAAACATTAATATACTCCATTCCTCTTTCTCATTCTGATTTTCGGAGTGCGTGCTAAGATGCGGAAATGAACGCCGCTCTTTGTCTTCCTATCAGAAGGAACATACTAGACGTCCCGTTTTTTTCTTATGTGTCCCGGTGTCTCCAAAGACAGCACCGGGCCCAAAAAAATCAAACGCACCTGGAACACAAAAAACTAAAGTAAATTGTCATAATCGACACAATATAGTCAATTGTTACTTTTCTATACAATAGTAAAAAAATGCTAATTAACGAATAAAAACCGTTGTCCAGTTTTGAGCCGAAAAAGAACCTAACATAAAATGTCTTCTGATAATTGTGTATAAGAAACAAAATCTTATTATAAAGTTTTTTGTTCTTAACTTGTTACTTGTTTCAGTAGTTTTGTAAGAGTGTAGAGTCCAATTTGTTCAATTTCAACAAGAATTGTAAGAGTTGAGTAGATTTTGTGTATGTTCTATGAAACATCACGTACACGTCTCGGGACACGTAGCGTGGTGCAGTAAATTTCGTAGTATGTTTGATACACTTCAATGAATAATGATAATATTATTCATTAATAATTAATTTTTGTTTTCGTTATTTTTTTTGAACGATTTATATTGAATTGTTTTAGCATTCAACTAGTTATACAATTTTTTTTTTATTGATTTTTAATTTAAGTAAACATGAGTAGGGTTTTTATGTTTAGATACAAAGTGACAAATTTTAATATTAGATATATAAATTGTGTAATGACTGCAGCAGATTTTTTATTTTATTCTTTTTAGCTTATTGAAATAAAAGCAGGTGACATTTAATGTGTATACTCTAAAAACTGACCTAAATACCTGCTAACTTGTGTTCACAAAATTGTATTGAAAGTTGGTGGACTTTACATATTTGGATTTCAATACATATCAGTTACGTTAACTTTTATATAGGTTTCCTCTGTCTACCTTGCCTATACGGGATACAAGCGTGAAGCTAAAAAAAACTATCCGCTCTCCCAATTTGATTCGTTCCTTCAGTAGCCGTGTTATATTTATAAAAATAAGTGAAAGTGTATACCATAAGGTTCATTGAAAGTAATAATATAAAACTTAAATTCATCATCTATAAGATTAACGAGTGGGAGAGGTCAACACTACTTTCCATTTCTCTAAACTATTAGCCAGCCATTATGCGCACGCGCACGTCTCGGGTCTCGAGGCGAGAACGATTCGTTGCTTGTAACTAATCAGTTAAACACTTTATAGGCTATCAATATTTGCAGTGCGATTCGGGTTGTTACATGCTCGTGTTAGTTAGTTATACGTTATTTACTAATTTTATTTGATCACGCGATTGGTCTTTTTTTAGTTTTTTGTTGTTATTGATGTGCAGAAATTATGTGTTTAGTTTAGTTTTAGTAGTTTTTCTATACCTAGTTTCAAGTTTTATTCCAAGTGGAGTAGCCAGAGAGAAAGGAGAGTAAAACAGTCTCAGAATACCTCTTTTGCCTTGTCGACTGTCATATGTGGCTTTCCTTCAGTGTCATCGATGGTGTAGTTTCGAAAATTATCCGTGGTCTCACCCTACATCTCTTACCAATCATTTTTGCTTTATAACTTCTTTTTTTATGTAGGTACCTAGAGTTATTTTTATTTTATTTCGAACAATTTTTCGAAAAATGTAAATAGGAATCGTTTTACCGCAAATGAATCGTTTTGTAAACCTAGAAGAATTTTGTAATATTTATTGTGTATTTTATTACAACTATTTCGACATGATAATTTAGAGTTGAAAGTATTTTTAACATGGTCTGTACCTGAATGAACGATAATAATACTTTTCGATGTATTAGTTAGTAAGCTGTATTTACTATAGGTTTAACATAAAATTAGTGTTATCTAAGATAAGGAGATGACTGACGGCGGCGGATATCTACAGGTTCGTGACCGCGTTTCTGTCCGGCGTGGTGGGTCGTCGCAATGCAGTGTTTCAAGTAGTAGTAGTAGTAGTATATGTATACATATACTATTATATATATAGGCTTCACTATTTGAGTTATTCTGGTAGTTCATTTGATTGATATTTGCATGTTTCATTTTAGATGTAGTTTTTTTTTCTTGTTACGTTTTTTTTGTGTCAAATATTAAATTTAGCCCAGTCGTAGCGCGGGGGCACAGCAGTGCGACGGTAAACGCGATATGTTGTTGGTTCGACGCCAATGCCTTTAGAATTTGGCGGAAAGTGAAGAACGCAAGTGTCTTAATGGAAACAGATTGTCTTAACACTAGGTTTCCCAGGTGCGGAATACAACCTAAAGCTAAAAAAAATCTATCTACGATTAGTGTATCAACTATTAATTTATTTCTTTTCGCAAAAAGATAAAGCGCGACCTTAAGTACCATATCTCAACACGAAGTGTTTAAGTTAAGAAGAATTGAAGTTATTTTTTCATAATAACAATAAGTCATCACAACGGTACCGCCTCCTCAGTAGTCACTAGACACTAGGTAACGAGGTCAGTTTGCAGTTCGCACGCCGCCGTCGATGCCTCTGTAAAGTGTCATTGTGCGGTGATTATAGGGTTAGCGGTAATGTGTTGTTACTGTTGAAGAAATTATATAGTTTATTTATAGAATATATTTTCTAATAATTTATAATATTTTTTCGCGTATGGTGTGAAGCAGGGAAAGTTAGTTTTTAGAACAGTATGTTCTCCACTTTCCATCTGGTGAACCCAGCGTGTTGTATATATAATATTTTGGTGTATTTTTAAATAATAATTATTATTTTTTGTCTCACGCTGTATCCCGTATATAGCAAGGTGGGGAACCGGGTAACCTAGTGTTAAGACTTCCGTTCCCCACTTTCCGCCGCCGAATTTTTGATGTATAGCGTATTGAGTAGTCGAATACAACGCCGTTCTTTGCCCTATAATCAAAACGAACCTATAAAAATATGAAATATTTCATTTCCTGAGTGCAAATCGAACCCATAACTCTCGCATTTACAATCACACAGACCGCGGTGATTTTGTTGTAATTTGAATATAACGCTCTTTAAAAAAAATGAGCTTTACACTGTATGCCGCATACAGCTGGGTAGGCAGTGGGAACCTAGTGTTAAGATATTTCGTTTCCCACTTTCTGCCAATTTTTTCTAGGCAATCCAACGCCACGCTTTTGCATCGACATTAGAGCGAAGAAATGGAAATATCAATTTGGGAATGGGAATTGAACTCACTACCAGTCGTGTTTACAGTCACACTTTGTGCCCCTGCGCCACGACTGGTCTCAGTATAAATATAGCTCTCCTTATAGAAAAAAAGGATTTCTTTTTGTACATTCACTATGAGCAGAGCAAGACATTACATATTAATGGCTTTATAGATATTTATTTTAATTTTAATAATATTAAAGATTTCCATAATATTAACCTACTAAATATTAATTACTAACTCTAATGTGGTATGACAGTTGACCACGACTCGCGGTTTAAGCGTATCTGCACAATATCTCTTGTCGTCTTTGATTTCTCAATGGTATTAAATTACACCAAGATATTATGGATTACGATATTTATCTACATATATTTATTTATTATATTCGCTTAGATTATATTAATATAATACAGCCATTTCTAAGGCAAATAATATTATCCAAAATAGAAGTGCTTCATATATTTAACGTAAAATTAATAAGTCGCAGCTCATTAACTGTTAACTCAGTGGGACTTTTTTTTTATGTGTTAAACATATAGTAGGTGGAGGTGTACCACCTTTTTCTCCTTCGACATTCTGTCTATTAGTGAAAATCGCATTAAATTCGGTCCGTAGTTAAACAGATTACGCGTACGTTCGGTGGGACGGGGCTTTATTTTATACATACCTACTATGTAAAAATTGAGTATCCATAACTCTATTGGGGATTTAATATGAAATGAAAGCTTTCGAAAGTAAATTTTATTTCTATAATTTTAACTATTACTTACTTTTTTCTATTATTATGTTAGTATTCAACTATATCACTTCTTACGCGAATAGACTGCCACTGTGTATAATATGCTGATATTATTGATGTATATTTCATTAATTTTATATAAATATTTTATATAGAAAGCATAAAGCGGAGTGTCTTGCCACTATCCCTTGGTTATCTCTATCTATTCTGTTAAACACGAGAAAAAAATCTATACTTAGAATTAATTGTGCTGGATTCTTTTGTATCGGTACACAGCTGTCTAGACACGTAATTAGACGCTTATGTTGAAGGTATGAAATTGGATTAAATAAAACAATGGCTTATTATTTTACTATTATACAAACAATTTTACTATTATACAAAACTGCGCCACGACTGAGGTCAATCGTGGCGCAGGAGCACAAAGTGTGACTGTAAAAGCGACTGGTTGTGGGTTCGATAACCACTCGAGGAAATGAAATATTTAATTACATTTATATTTTCATTTCTTTGCTCCGGTGTCCAGGCAATACGTGCGGTGTTGAGTTCCGCCACTTAACATGCAACGCCTCGAAAATTCGGAGGAACGCAGTGTCTTAACCATAGGTTCCCTCCTATGGTTAAGACACTGCGTATCTCATTTTCCGCCGAATTTTGAAGTGTGTGTGGGATACAGCGTTAAGCATATTTGATTTTTATTTTTATAATATATAATTTGTATAGGAAATAGTCTCGATGTTACCGGTAGGCGGCAGGTCGCGAACTGTCTGCTCGCATTTAATGGAAGGAACCGACCCCCGGGGGCGATGACGGTAATGGCCTCCCCATTTGAGATCGAAATAAAGAGGAAATTGCAGATTTTAAGATAAATTGACTTGAGGTCTGTCTGTGACTTAGATATATGATTATATTATATTATCCTTGATTAAATTGACATAGAAATCCTGAAATATACTCATAAATGATAAGAATATAAGAAGACATTAACCCGATTTTTGTTATGGTAGCGATTTTTATTATTATAACTATACTTACATATTATAATAAATAAGAAGGCTTATTTATGTTAAATTAATGTTTATTTTAACTAAATATCTATATAATTAAAAAAATGTAAACATTGATCTCAACTTATAAAATTTTGAGGTAACACAAATATTACAAATATGGAAATATCTTTATTGGATCTTAAGGTTTTTTTCGCTTCTATAATGTTTGATACATAAACGTTATATCATAATTGCTGAATAAATTATAGCACAAAGTTAACGTGTTAAGTTAAAGTGTATAAAAATTAAACTCGAAAATAAATAAAATAACGTTAAAATCATTTTGCTCATAAAACAAAAATACGCGCTGCGATGTACTCCGAACAAACACGTTATTACGCAGTTATATTTGTGTCGGCACTGATCGACTTCTGAGTTATAGGAGAAGAAAGAATATGAACATTTAAGAAGGAACTGAATATCTTTATATGTAATATTTTTTTGAATTTTCGGTCGATTTATCAAAACACACTTCTGAAAGAAAAAACGCCCATGACACGCCTTCCCATGGCTTAAAGTAAATTTTTAAATAATATATTTTACATATCACGAAGTTTTGAATAATAGATTTTTATTATTTACTCTGGTTGAATTCCGCCACTCAACACACAATTCCTCCAGTATTCGACGGATAATGGGGAACGGCGTGTCTTAACACTATGTTCCCTCTGCCTATCCTGCTATGTGCGGGATACAGCGTGAAGCTGATTAAATTAAGAAAAATAAACAAATTTTATTGCATTTGTTTTCAAAACCGTGTTTCATTATCAAAAGTCTTGCTCATATCGCTCAAATATGTTGAAGTTACTAATTAAATTTAATAACGTAACAATGTGTAAATGTATATTATAAATGTGATTGGTAACATCTGGGCGTCAGCGCTCGCTCTCGGTGCGGGTCGCGACCTTTCTGTCTGTCTCTGGAATTAAACTACAGTACCTAAGTATGTTTGATATAAGCTATCGCTAAAAACGTGTCTGTCTACACCTTTAAGGCTGGTAACGCACCTGTAGCTGCTCTGGTGGTACATGGGGTCGTGGGCGGCGGTGATCACTTATCATCAGGTAAACCGTTCACTCGTTTGTTTGCCTTGCTTTTTGCCATAAAGAAAAAATATACGTTTAAATAACTGTTTATTTCTTGTTTTCTGTGTAAATTAAAAAAAACAATATATATTAATTATTATTTTTTTAAGTCTAAAATGTCGTAAACTTATACAATATTCTGAAGATTTTTTGGTCAAAACAACGTTTCTGGCCAAATATTACATGAAATTCAATAGTTTGCACTACTCGTTGCTGAAATATACATTTGAAAGTTAAACAAATCTATTAGGTGTTTCCATCGTCCAATTGAAGAAATGATTCTTCACTTTTAAGTCATATTGGAGATATTTTGTGATAGGCGGAGTTCAACGCCACACTTCATACTGAATAAGGATTGAAGTACATGTCTATCTATAAACATAGGAATTAGAAGCTATCTACCAAGTTCGATCGCTTTAGAAGATGCCACTGGTTTCAATGCGGGCGACTGTCTCGCCGCAGTTGGGTCGTGAACTCCCATACACATAATACTTTACGGCGGGGTTAAGTGTTATTGGAGATGTAATTTGACTTTATTTCTATTTATATAATTGTTGATTTAGGTTTTGTTACTTTTTGATTTTAGAAGGAGGTTTTGTTTGGGATTGGAAGATTATTATTACAAACGTTAACTAACCAGAGATTTAATGTTAATCTTTAAGCAATAGTAAATATTATTTTGAGATATATTTTATTGAATATAAAATCATATATTATAATAAAATTAAATAATAAAATAGATTTCATACAAAATATAAATTTCATCTTTCTGGAAAGAAATAGCACAGTTTTAGGTTCTGCCACTGAATCCCAAACTGAATGCCCAACGTGGGTGAATGAGACAAAACAAAAAAAATTGCAAGATAGAACCATCATGTCAAAATTCGCTAATGGAATTTGAATAGGTAGATTTTCATTATTATTGCAACAATAACACTGACAGTTCATTTTAATACTAATTGAGACGGTAAAATAAATGAAAAAATCGTTTTATTGTTTATTTATTCAAATTTATAATTAAGTTGAATATTTGACTGTTGACTTTTAATAATTACAGGTATGGCTTCTAATGAAGATGCACAACTGTCTCATTTTCTACGGAACGAAACAAAAATCTATAATGTATTTCAAAGAGTATACACTTACTATATAGTAAACTTGAAGTTAATTGTCGCCTTGTGATTATGATTTTGGATGTCTAATTTTTTTTAAATTTCATTGTGGTTTATTCTCGGTTTTATTAGATAAATTTGATAGATCGATGATTTGGGCTCTAACAAGGCTTAAATTACAAAAGTATCTTTTATAAAAAAAATCTTAAAAAAAATTATAAAAAAATTTTTCTAGCCATTGCGTGTTTAGTGGCGGAACTCAACGCCGGACTTCGTTTATCGGAGTGGAGAAATGGAAATAATTTAAAGATAAATCACTCCTCCGTGTGAGGATCGAACCCACAACCATTATGTTTATAGTCCGCTGCCCATTTAAAAGAGACCGTCGTGGTGCAATGCGCTATGACGGCCTTAAATAATGAGCTTAGATAAGTCCTAACTTACAATTAGTAATGATCAACGAGAAATTAAATGCGTTTTAGAATGTTAGCCGGTACTTCGTGGTTGGAAGTGAACATGTAATTTGCGCCTTTCACTGTTCTTAAGATGAAAGTAGGAGTTGTTGCTCTCTGTTAATGTAATATGATGCAGATTTTTTTATTATATAGAGATAAATGTATGTTTAAATAAATTATAGTAATAATTATCATGGCCAAGGCTGGTGATACTAAAAGCAAAGACTATTATTCGTTCTTATAAGTAAGCACGCAAAATATAGTTACTTTTTTTTTTTTTTTTTTTTTT